>VXBL01006280.1:746517-805162 GCA_013400195.1 Aramus guarauna
TGGGATGGCAAGGTTAGGTTAGTGTTTGGACTTGATGATCTTAAAGGTCTTTTCCAACTGAGATGATTCTATGATTCTATGATTCTATGATCTTTTGGGGAGTGTGGCTCAAACTCTGCAGTCAGAATTACTTCATTGCTTTGATGAGTAGTTCATTCATACTTATATATTTGTTACCTGTTAGAGAGAATGGGCTAGGTAGTACCTAGCAAGTCAAGATTTTTCTAAGTCATAGATAGGAAAGGAACGAACAGCATACAGAAATTTCTTCAGAGATAGATCCCAGGTAGAGAATAGTAAAAAGAATAAAAAGCAATCATGTTTTCTTTGTTTTTTTTCTGAAGGAGGGATCTTAATGTAAGCATAAGGTATATGAGTGATGTACCTATTTAATACCTTCACCATTCTATTTCTGTTTGCTACAAGCCAAAAATGAAAACCCAGACATCTGTAGAGTGTCTGAGATTAATATATGGCCCACAAAGCAAAACTATTAGCTCATATAACTCTCGCCTTTCCAGTTGCTGCTAAAGCTGCAACAGTGTGGTGAACACCCTGTTACATAAGGAATTTTTGGCAAACCATAGAGGACATCCTCAAGTTCTCCCAATCAGAGTCACCCATTGGCCTGATCAATTCTATTGCGTGTAGCAGAGCATGAACAATGAAATATTTTCCCTTGGGTCAGACATAGGGAAAATAAGTGTTTCATGCAATGATAACACTTTTATATGTCTGGCATTATAATATACCTTCAGGTGGAGGTTTGCCACCCTACGGAATGTAACAGCTATCCTTTAAGTAGTCTTGTTGCCATCACAGCAATAAGATACATGCAGTTGCAGTGACCCAGTGGCCCATATACTGGCACTCAAATATTAATGTTACTTTCTAGAATGGAAGATAAATGGAGTATACCTACTCTATAAGGTCAGAAAACTATGCAGGAAACCTGTTTCAGATAGGTCTCTATTTAGATTGGTCTCCTTATGGAGACAGTGGACTGAATTAGATGCTTCCAAGTGGAAATCAGGAAAGTCTTCAGGATGAAAGGAGAGCAAATTAGTGTGAGAAGAAAGTGCTAAGCACAGGATGTATTTAATTGTGACCCTTCTGAGAGCTTGTGTTTTGTGAGTCAGGCTGCATTTCTTGCAGTCTGGATCCAGGCAGCTGGGCCTTACTACAAGGATAACTATTCAATTGAGCAGAGATGAAGCTTTTCAAAGCCCGGAAGCCACATCAAGTAGCCATTTCACCCAGACAATTATCCCCAAAATGGATGACCTGGACTAAATTCCTGTCATAATCTGCGCAGAATTCACATACTGTGACAGTGATTTAACCTTTGGCTCTTTTGGTGGACTACAAGCAAAGAGCGAGGGAGCCTTATTAACCCAGCCAAACCAGAGACAAGGGACAACAGTGAAGAAGAACCACTTGCTCCCCAGGCAGAAAGGTGTTCAGGGTCCGCGTGGCAGCCCAGTGTTCTAGTCCTTGCTTCCAAGAGTGTGTTTGCACGTATGTTCACCAGTCCCTAGATAAAGAGCAGGTTTGTGACAATATCCAGCCATAAACTGTTTCTAGAGTGTGGTACATTGCCCACAGGGAATACAGAATTCACTACAGAGCAGTAGACGTATGTAGAATAACAGAATCACAGAGTGGCTGAGGTTGGAAGGGATCCCTGGAGGTCATCTGATCCAACCGCCCTGCTCAAGCAGTTTCCCCCTAAACATATTCTCCAGGACCACAGCCAGACAGCTTTTGAATATCTCCAAGGGTGGAGACTCCACAGCCTTTCTGGTTGACCTGTGCCAGTGCTCAGGCAACTTCACAGCAAAAAAGAATTTCCTGATGTTCAGATGGAGCCTCTTGCACATATTAAAAATATATTCACCCAGTACAAGATAGATCAGGTTTAGTTTTATGTCAAGCTGGCTAAACCATATAGAATTGACACCTCTGATGATTTGGTCAGAGTCCTCTATCCCCAAGTGTCAGTGTTAGAAAGGTTCAGAAAGGTCTAGGTTCTTTCCAGTCTTCCCGCACAGTATGGTTAAAAGTTTCTAATATCCTTAAATGAAAAATGACTAAAATGTTTAAGTGTTAATTAAAAGTCTTCTTCAAGTACAGAAAGTAAAGCTGAAGAAGTTTGAACAACTGTGAGTAGAATAGAGATTAGAATGAAAAATTTTATGCAATCCTAATTGCAGTAGTTACTAATACACTTCCTGATGATTAATACTATTCATCAGATAAGTCACACAGAGAATAACAAGGAAATTCTCCTCTCAACAAGAAATTTACACATGAAAACAATCATGGACACATTCTGTATTCAGCTTTGACTGGTATCAGATAACTTAAATCTCCGGCCTTTCAAACTCCTTTTTCTGCCAAATTTAGTATGACTGAGGAATGTTCAGGATGAAATCCAGATCTTTATCATTTAACATATATTATAGATTTATTTTTATCTCTCATCATGGAAGAGGGCTGGGGAGGCAAAATTGTAAAAGAATTAGAAGAGACTGATTATTATAAGAAAAGGAATCTGAGTTACCTCATTGACTCATAATTTCTGAATATATCTTCATTTCAGTGGAGTAACTACTCAAATCAAATTGAATGATAAACTCAGTCTAATATAAAACTGAAGAGCACAGTATTTTTTAAATTTTCTGCATTTCAATCTTTTATAGATCTTTGTCCCAGAATAAACCTACTTCCTTTTTCTCTGTTTATTAGAACGTGAACAAGGCTGGGGAAACAATAAATAACAGTAGCAACTGTTGCTAGATGAAGTGTCATGATCCACCTTGCAAATAATCTCCAATACCAAATTTTCTGAAAGAATTAGACTACAGTCTAAACACAGGCTTCAGTGACTTTGAATCTAGAGTATAAAAACAAAGATAAGTGATTGCTATGATTCTTTGCAAATATCTGTCAAGTTATTCTCTCATACACCGGGGTATGTAATAACTTAGCCTCTGATTAAAAGCCCATATGACCCTTCATTCAATTAGAGACATAACATTCTTTTCATGAATAAATAACTTCTACAGTATGTATTTGTAAAAGTGCACACTGGATACGAACTTCCTATAGCTTAAAGCACTGTGAAAGATGAGTAGTCCATATGGATACTGACTTACACATATCACATACAACAACAAAGTGCACTTCAGTATCATTATAAGTCATACCAAAATGCTCTTTCAAGCATTGTTTTTTTGCCTGTAGCATAGCATCTCACTTCGCAGTACAGCTCAGGAAATGTTTTTTATTTAAAATCTAACAAATCCCTGCGATGACCTAGTTCCGACAAGTTACCTGAGTTACTGAACTGACCTTTCAACGAAGCCAGAAAATGAGAAGAACAAGCTAGTGTCAGCATTCTCATGTTCTGCACACTGTTCAAAAGCCCTCGTAAAACTCATCTGAACATGTCTTGGATATAGTACAACTGAGCAATCAACAGATGAAGGAAACAACAGGGATAAAATTTAAATACTCTATTTGCAGTTTCTTGAGAAGGACTTCCTCAATAAGATATGAGCAGTTGCTATTCTGCAGCTTATCTGCAGGTAGGCCATGGGACAATAGGATAACTGAAAAGGGAAGGGTTTCTTTATCCTATGCTACTGTGTGCAGGAGTGATTTTTCAATCAATTCTGCTTTCTGACCCTTAGTTTTCTTCTCACCCACCCCTACAAACTAGCAAAGGTTACTTAGTAGTAAGAACTATTCGCTCGAAGTTTAGACCATGTCTCAGCAAGAATTTTGTTGTTTTATAGCAGAAGAAAATGGTTTTGTTGAAGAAAATACTGTTTTTATTATGCAGACAGGTGATGTAATTTTTTAAGTTGTAAAAAAAAAGTAGTATTCTACAAAATATCTTGGTTGAGATCCAAAAAGTTTAAGGCCCACAGAAGCAGTTTACTGGATTGAAATGGCCTGCTGGTTTTGGCTGGGATAGAGTTAATTGTCTTCATGGGAGCTGGTATGGAGCTATAATTTGGATTTTTGCTGAATGGAGCTGTGTTTTGGGTTTGTGCTGAAATCAGTGTTGATAACACAGGGATGTTTTCGTTATTGCTGAGCAGCGCTTACGAGAGCCAAGGCCTTTTCTGCTCCTCACCCCACCCCACCAGTGAGTAGGCTGGGGGGGCACAAGGAGTTGGGAGGGGACACAGCTGGGACAGCTGACCCCAACTGACTAAAGGGATGTTCCACACCATATGATGTCATGCTCAGCAATAAAAAGCTGGGCAAAGAGGAAGGAAGAGAGCGACATATGGAGTTAAGGTGTTATTCTTCCCAAGTAACCATTACACATGATGGAGCCCTGCTTTCCTGGAGATGGCTGAACATCTGCCTGCCCATGGGAAGTGGTGAATGAATTCCTGCTTTTGCTTTGCTTGTGCCTGTGGCTTTTGCTTTACCTACTAAACTGTCTTTATCTCAATCCACGAGTTTTCTCACTTTTACCCTTCCGCTTCTCTCCCCCATCTCACTGGAGGGGAGCGAGCGAGCGGCTGCGTGGTGTTTAGCTGCTGGCTGAGGTTAAACCACAACAAATGGATATCAGCAAAAACACTCATACAAGATCTTTTTATGTATGTAACTTTATAAAAATAGCATTTTTCAATGGCAATGATTTAACCTAATGACTAGTTTCCACTACTGTTTACATCATGTTTTATGACATGCAAATTTTTTAAATTCATTTTTTTTCCCATTAAAGAAGAACTAAAAAGTAAGCAGCTAAAGTACAACAAATAGGCTAATCATGTCTTGGTTTGCCATCAGAAACAAAATGGTTTAACTTCCTTCCTCTCACAGTGTACAGATAAGCTTCACAATTGTTGACAAAGACTCAGTGACTGGTAGGTGGTGTGACTGGGACCAACGGCCCATGAGAAAATTGAGATTTGAAGGAAATTATCTTATTGGATAAAGGCCAGTGTGGTGACTGGCAACAGAGAAAAGTGAGCAGGCTGTCTGTGCCCTGCTCCTGAAGTAAATAAAATAAAGTCCTCTTAGTGGACATTCAGAAAAAGACATTTCCAGTAATAAGGCATTACTTTTACATGGTATTCATGAGTGCATCCACAAGCCTGTTGAGGATGCTGCCCACCACAGGCCTTTTAAGGTAAAGTCCAGTCACGTACTTATGGTTTCCTTCATGTGTGTCTGTAGCCCAATAACAACCATGTAAGTGGGGTTGTAACGTAGCCAGCCAAATGACCAAGCACGTATCTGGCCAGTGAGGTGAGCTGCCACACTGCAAAGTCCGCAAAAGCCAGAAGCTAGGTTAGTACAAACTTGGTTATTCCTCTAAGAGCAGACGTGGAGACAAGCACTGTGCTCCTTTCCTCCTTTGCCTCTTCTGTCTCACCATTCCCAAACCCCAAAAGATCAGAATCTTGGAAAAAGACCAAGCCATTTAGTAACAGGCACATGCGATTTCTACAAAATGCACTATGTATCACCACTAAGATATTTTACAGCGTTGTATTGCTACTTCACTTTTCCTTGGCACTGTTCAGCTGGGAATTAAGCGTACGTCCCAAATATCGACAAATGATAGTCAATAAGCATGGAACATATAATGATGCAGATGAAAATGAGATACAGCACTCTGCAGCATATGCATACATCAACTCAAATATTATGGCCAGATGCATCTCTAAACTCACTTTTTACCATCTGTGGCCACAGGTATGAAAACTGCATTTCCTTCAGTCAGAAAGATCCTCTGCAATAAATGAATAAATAAATTATAAAAAGAAACCTCAGAACACAAATGATCAAGAGATGCAGAAATATTTCTGCTTGTTCAATGCACCTCTTTTGAATGCTTTTTCAATGGCTGGTTGCATGCAAATACACGGGATAGCTCTTGTTTAGGAATTTTACCTGCCTGTCACTAAACTGTTGTTATTAGAAAAGGAGATCTGATTATGGGACCCAGTATATTAAGTTATTATTTTTGTTAATTCAATATTCCCAGATGGTACTGGGCAACTAGCTCTCGGCAGCCCTGCTTGAGCGGGGCAGGGTGCACAAGATGACCTCCAGAGGCACCTTCCAACCTCAACCATTCTATGAAATTCCAATGTCTTCCTCACGCTGAGCTACCTGCAGCCTGTTGGCTACACAGGTATTTCTTCACACAAGTGCAGGGTTATTTTCTCAAGTGCCTTCTAAGAGCAGATGTTCTTTTGTATACTCTCTTTACAGTTATTCACTCTCAAGGAACAAATTGCTTTTCTTCTGTCCTGCTCACAGAGAAAAAAAATCCCCCCTTTGATTCTGCTTGTGCCATTTCCCAGCTGCTTGTCAATAGGACAAATTGCCCTGCCTTTCTCTCTTTCTCCCCTTCATGCCAGTCCTCAAGGTCTTTGAAATCCTTTCTCTTACTGAAGTAATATTCCAAATATTGTCAGTAATGCGACAACCTCTATCTGAACTCTCTTTTCAGTTCCCTAGCACGGTAAGCAATTCTCACTTGTTACAGGAAGGGAAGGCTGGCCATTTTCAGTTGGCAGCATTCATCAGAAAAAAAATTTCCAGAGAACAGTCAGTTCTCCCTTTGCACTTTCTTCTCCTTGCAACCCTGGGTACACTTCTATTTTCATTTCGTTGCTTTGACTCAATTTTATGTCTTTTTAATGCCTAACCATTCCTGATACCAAGGCAGATACTATTACAAATAGGAGATGGGAGGGGTGTTAATCAATATATGAGGCTCCTGCTGTCCTTACTGGTCCTGGTCTTGTCCATGTGCCCCATCGGACGTATCTTTGCTATAGACACTACTGCCCATGGGGTAAAGTATACAGTTTTAGGTGTTGGAGCAAATCCAAGCTCCATTTGATGATCAAAGGCACATGCAGCTGCAGAAGCTTGAGTGATAGACACGACTATCAAGCTGCCTGCAGTGACAAGAGTAAGTGAAATATTTGACAGAGAATAGGTGTTGGTAAAATTGCTTGATTTGCATTTTAAAGGGAAAATTGAAATCACGCTTCCATAAACTTGAGATATTAATCAATGAAGGCATGTTACTGTGTACTGGAGTCACTCTTTTCTCCAAGAATTCCTTTGGCTAAGAATCTGAGCTGATTCTTAAAATCACCCAGTTTGGAAATGGCCTGAAGGAAAAAGAACCTTTTGCTTTTCTTTTTCTTGTTGAAATTTGCTGGTCCTCCATTAATTTTCAGAAAAAAACCCCAAAACTTAAACAGCTTAATTGTCTTGCCCAAATAACCATGTTCATCAGCTGTAAAACTGGTGCTAATGTCAAATTTCATTTAAAAAAAAAAAAAGATACAACTAAAAAAAAGGAAGGAAAAAAAAGGAAATTGAAATCTACAAGGGCATTACAACAAGAGCAGAGGCTATCTTTGCATTACCTGTAGGACTAAAAGTGATGATTTCTGTTTCTGCAAATAACTTACTATATAATGCTAGGCAGGTTATTTAACTTCTGGATCTCAGTTTTTCCACCTGTAAGGTATTTGTAATGGAAAGATGTGAGGATTAATATATTTGTTCACTACTTTGAGATCTTTGGATATAACAGGCTATTGCACTGAAGTAGCTGCTTATGGGACATCAAACAAAATTAATATGCAACACTGAAAGGCATATCCTTTGGGCTGTTTGGTTTGCAGTGTCAGAACAACTCAGTACACATTTATGGTAAGAGTGTCATCTTTTACATCTTTGATTTTTAAATCGATCACAAAGGAGAAGGACCATTTTAGGAAAAAAACTTAAGTAGAAATTTAATTTAGAAAATATATATTCCTACTGAAGTTAGTGTACCTTTCTGTGGGTTTACACATAAGGACGTAAAGAATTCTGTAGGATGAGGGTCAGAAAACACTGCACCCTTCCGTCACTCAGCACTGACAGCGGGTGAATTAATATCAGTCTGTGCCTAACTGGGCTCAGAACATCATGCGCCTGAACTGTAGCTACTAGCCAGTGGTAACCGGGCCAAGGGTTTAAGCCAGGAAACAGTCATCTGAAAGCTCTTGGCTAACTATCGGCTCCACCTGTTGACAAGTATTTGTTTTGTCTTGCAAACACAGATACTATTTGCAGAAGACTGTCAGTGTTGCATAGGACCTTTAGATAACAAGCAGCAGCAACGTCTTTCACATCAATTGGAGTGAGCAGCAAGAGTCATTACCAGCTTCCAACTGTCACAATCTCAGACCTCTTTTTTGCAACCTCAAAGGGAGAACAAGCTTTCAAAAAAGGATTGCTTTTGCAACTTTCTAATTAGGGATCGTGTTGCCATACATTTGCCATCAAGACAATTCCAGCACTTGTTCAAAGTGCAAAAATATAAACCCAGTCCAAGTCACACAGGCAGTATTTTAGCCTTCCAGCCACCCACACATTTTGAAAGAAAGGCCTTGAAGAGAAGATTAAGACCTTTAAATCCTGAGTGGAGAAAATTACCTGCTCAGAGCATTTTGTAAAGCTCTGAAAACCCTAGAAAAAGAAAAGGAAGGATTTAAAACATTTTCCCTCCATGTATTCATCTGGCAAGGCTGGCAAGTTAAGGTTATGTTTAGCTGGAGTGTAACCTCTAAATCAGTAAAAATTCTATCTTTGGGAACCACTGTTCATGGTATTCTGTATTTAAGAAGGAGTATATGCATTCAGGCTTATGGCTGGCAAGCTAAGCTATATGAATGTGCCTTAAAAAGAGTATTCCAGACGGTGGCTGTGCCTATGCACTGAGCCATGTTAAGGCACACAGGCTGTGCCTATGACCAAGGGCGATGTAACGACCTTTATAGCAGTGAGAGAGCAAGTCCTTCCACAACCAACATTCATCTAAATTCTTTTTGTAGTTTGACTACTGAACCTACCTTGAATTCTCTCCAAGTAGACCACTTCTGCAACTTTTATTTAGTGCAATTAACCAGATATGTTTGCTAAAGAAAGTCTAAGAACTTTCTCGGCAGCCCTGTAAAAATCCTGTCTAACAGGACAGATCAATGAAAACAGCCTAGTGTCTTTGTGCGAGCTGATTTACTTTCCACCTTGTTTCAAGTAATTTCTAAATATTGCAGAATGCTGATGTTCAAAATAAAAATTAAGAAACACTCAACATCTCCTCAATGGTCAAAGAAATCCCTGCAGATTAGCAGCCAGATAAACTCGTTCATTACATAAAAGTCTCTAGGTAGCATGGAGATAAATCTACATTTAAGCTATTTATTAAAAATTAAGTAATTATCTTAAATGCATCCTTAGATACTATATTGTTTTCTACCTATGGAGTTGAAAACTCAATCACTATTGAAGAAAAAAGTGGAGGAGATAATAATATATACTTCTATATTTATATATTGATCTAATTTTTAATTTAAATAATTAGGCAAGATTATTAACAACAGTAAGTAATAGATTTGTGCTTTTAAGTAAGAAAAGAAGTTGTTGACAGTATTCCTAATACTGAGGCCCCTCTATAGTGAGGGAGAGAACCAGTGAAAGGTGCAGAGCCTACAAGGCCTGATGATTTCCGTACCAGGGCACTCTCCTTCTCCCCAAGATATGCACCCATTAATCTTGGTCCAGTTTAGACTCCTCCCCTGAATGATGAGGCTTCTATGCTTCCTTTGGGAAACTTGCATGGCTAAATAAAATCATTTATTTTAGGATATAGGAATATTAGGAAGATTATCCAATATTAGAGTAACTAGTAATGCAAGACAAGACCTCGTTTTAAAGCTCCTTTTACTATATTACTACCCGTTGACCTTTAGCCTGTCCTAAATAATTTCTTCTCTTGTAGATATGAATACCACTGAAATGACATTGGCCCCATTGTATATTCTTTCATCACGGTCAGCCAAGTATTATACTTTTAAAATAAATGGGGTTTTGTGCTCTGACCTAGCAAAGATTTGAATGTGGTTTTAAACTTTGTGTTCTGGGACATCAGCAGTTTCAACATACACGAAGTTTAAAAGCAAGCATAGAGTGAAGTATTTGATAAAATAAAAATGAAGTATTTCCTACAAAGTTAGGGAATTGCTGTTAGGTAAGACACTAACAAATGCTTTAATTTATTCTGTTCTCTGCCTTTTCTTATTGCTTTTCTCCAAACTACTCTCAGATTACAACCTTTCAGAGACTGAACTTCAGTTTGAACTGGAGGAAGATGTCCAACTCTGATTTCACCATAACTGAATGAAAAGGTGTTTTACCTCCATACTGACAGACAACTTTAATTTGCCTAGGGAAAACTTAGAGAGATTTAGCTACAGATTTTGAAAAAAATCCTTGAACTGACTACTCCTTTTGATACAAAGGCTGAAATGTCACTTGCTTCCTTCCCCCCCCCCTTTTTTTTTTTCTTTTTGGCTATATTACATTCCTGTAGTTGTACCTTTTTCATGGTTTATATTCTGAGTTGTTCATTACACGGATTATCATTGTTTCAGGTTTTTTTTCATTGTAATAATTAGCATATTTCTAAAATTAGTCTCAGTTGTAAAATGCAATTTCCCTAATACCTTTTCCTAATACAAGCTTCAAGAATTATTTTGCCGTCTTGTGTGCAGTCACATTGAAATTCATACTGCCTACACTTTTCACTATAAGGTTGCTTATTTTTTATTTTATTTAGTGTTTTACTCAGCACTTAGTAGCTTGAATGACTATGGCCCAGAAGCTTGTGTAAACCATTTCTTGAGCCCAATATGTTAAATATAGTATTGCTTAAAATGTACCAGATTATAAAAAAATATTCTATTTAACTTTGTCTTTGCATAAATAGCCTCAAATTATTGTTACCTTCGTCATTTCTTTGTTCTAAGAAGAGTCTATTAGACATTCACTAACTAGCAATGCTATTCCAAGTTTCTCCTCTCTTTCCTTCCAGACTTGCACTTATGTTTCCAGAGATTTTGTTTTTAAAGTAATTCTTAATTTATATCTTTCTGACAATTACTCTACGTAACTAACTATGTTGGCCTTGATAGATCTGCTTGGTTTTTGATCTCTCTAGACTTGCCTCATTTAAGTTACTTCTCTAATATGTGCAAGCTAAAAATTGGAAGATGAGTTGATATGAAAAGAAACTAGCTTAGCAGTTTTTCACAGAGAAAATAATGAAAAATTATTATTTTGTAAGAGCAAAAATTTTTTTTTTTGTCTTTTGAAAGTACTAGTGAAAAAGAAAAAAAGAAAAAAAAAAAGAGTAACGGGTAGCAGTCTATGAACGCCTAATCTTTACAAGCATAAAATTCCCATAAGGACAGGAATTCTATTTTAGATTTTTTTTTTAATTCTGCTGTAATAAGCTAATTATCATTAAATTAATGTAATCTGTAACTCGAATACAGCTGATCCAATACAAATGCAGAACCTAGCAGAACAGTGGTTTGGAACATTAGCATGCCAGGGAGTTAAGCACTATGTCCTCTCACCCATTCACCACCTTGTAGCAAGAGATTTATTTTGCCCCTTTTGTGTCCTTTACAAAACCATGACTTTAGGGTAAGTTATGATCTTGAAAAAAAACACAGTTAGTTATGGATTGCTGCTTAACTTGTCAAAACAACTCAAGGCAAATGAAGCCTAACCATGGTGAAATATTGGTCTGCTTCATCACAGCACAAGCTTATATATAACCACAGATTTAAACTGCAAAATGATAATTGAATGCCAGAGCTTTGTGCTATTATACAAAGTTCAGAGGTGGGGTCTCCAGCACAGAGTCGGATATCTTTAGCAGGACAGGACTTTGATTAATGTCTTGTCAAGACACTCAGTACCTTTCAACTATTGTTGGAAAAATCCCTGTCCTCTACATGGCTCAGGAGAAGGGATTTGAACACAGATTTCTGTATCCGAAACTTAAATATCTAAGTCCCATTTAGCCATCAACTAACACAGACCTGCTTCAAGTTTGCTCTAGAAGCAGTCCAGTTGTGTTGCGACTATTTAATTGTGCAGCTCTGTTGGATTCATGAATTCACAGATATTTCGTTACCTATAATCATATCTGGAGTATACTTAAGCAAATATTCTTAGATACAAATTTCGCAGAACTTAGACATAACCTACTTTTAAACAAGAAATCATTGTTTAGTATAAGTTTGTCTCTTTGCTGAGTTCTGGATAAAGGACTTTGCCCCAAGAATATACCAGTGATTATTTGCTGCTAATTCCTCATTAAATAAATAAACAAATAAATAAGTGTTGTAGTGGACTTAAAATTTTTCCTTACTCTTTGGGCTTCAGGAGTGGAAAACATTTCTTGACTTTTAAAGGCACTGAAGATACACAAAGACTTCTTGAAATTTAAGTCTCTCACACTTGAAGAATTCCTTTAGTCCAAGTCAGATTCTCACGCCCTTCACACAGCTGTTAATCTACCTGTGAATGACAGGCAGATCTTTTATATGTACCATATTTTTTCTTCCATAAGAGCATTTCACACCTTAATGAAAACAGCATGCCAATTAGCAAGCTAGTATCAGTAGTATTTGCATTTTTTAATTAAACCTGAAAAAAAAATAAAAAGGAAAATGAGCTCTGCTAAGATTGTGTTTTGACAGCACATGTATCCTGGTCTGCTAGATGAAGACAATTTATTCTATAATGTCTCCAAGATTGAAACAGACACAGAGGTTTCAGAAAATTTAGCAAGTTCTTTCAAAAGTATTAAATAAAGGTGTACAAACAGTTTATTCCTCTACTGCCTTATAATTTACCTCCTTGTATCTCTTATCTTCCAGTCAGATCTCAGAGGGGGAGGTAAACATACTAAAGATCTCTGTGAGAAAATAGCTAAAATGAGAAGATGTTTGGATGGAAATAAGATCAGCCCCATTTTGGAGTCAAAACCCACGATGGGTGTGGAACCGTATCAGAGGTCAATCATACCAGCTACAGAAATAGTATTCCACCCTACAGTGAGTCTTAGATCATTGTGTGCCTGTTTGTGTAGCTGACATGCAAAGAAAAGCAATAATGTATATTGATTCAGTGAAGCCTCTGGGACTAGTGCCTACACTCTTGTAAATATATGAAGTTGAACTCTAGTAGAAAAAAAGTTATGCTCTTATGCATGCTCTGTGGTGCAAATTATAGCTTCCAAAAACCATGACATCCTTTGAAAGCAACACAGCATTCCTCCATACACGTACTTTTGTTACTCAAAGTACTTTCTCATCTTAGAAAAGGGGACAAAGGGGAGGGAAGAGGATATTTTCTCTTTTAATACCCATGAGGAATGAGAGAAACAGAGAAAGATCTGGGTTGCAGCTGTTCTGCAAAAAGTGCAGAGCCACAACCCTCATATCTGCTGGAGGATGCCATCCTCAGCAGTTGCACAAACGCAAAGCATAATCTTTTTTCCTAACACAGGCCAACAGTAGACAGCAGAGATTTAGATTTCCAACAGTTTTCTGTGCAGAATCAGGAAAACTTATAACAGGGAGTGATTATGTTAACAAACTGCTGTTTACTTTTTCGCTGCTGATTCTGGCGGTAAGGAACTTTAATCATGCTCTGAAACGACAGCGCAGCAACCTAACTGAAATGTAACCAGTAACGGCAAAGAGCAGCACTCAACAATCTTGAGTTAAAGTTGTAGTGGATTGTGTTCAGCCACAGAGGACCAACATTGTAGACCATGATGACAACATTTTAGGTGCTGATCATTGAGTAGGTACTTTCCATTGGATTCAGGAGTGCTGGGAATTTGGACAAGAGCTGTACCTTCACACAAAACAATTGGCTCTCTCCAAAGGTGCAACATGTCTATAAAGGGGATGTTAGCTCACAGAAAAAAGTTGGAATGGGCTTTTGGAGGTTATCTAGTCAAAGCCCCACTGACAGCAGGCCCAATTAAATCAGGTTGCCCAGGGTCTTGTCCAATAAAACTTTGAATGTTTCCAAAGATGAAGACTTCCCAACCTGTCTGGACAACCTGTTCCAGGGTTTATCTAACCTCACAGTAAAAAAAAAATTCCAAGCTGTCAGATGAAAATTTTCAGCTTCCAGAAGCTATCCCTCACCACCAGCACCAGCCTTCCAGAAGTTCCCACAGGAAGATACAGCTTCCAGATGTCCCTTGGTGTTCAAGCCTGGAAACCACTGTGACAACTGCTAATTAGTTTTCTGTAATCTCAACCTCCAAATGACTCCATTAATAATGAGAAATAGGAAATTAAAGTTGATATTAATGATGCTAGAAAATTATTTCATACTCTTGTAGTATCTTTTAATTACCTATGATAAAGCTAGACCAAAACCATTGCAACTCAATGAAAAGCAAACCACATCAAATGCTTTTGAAAACTTGTATGTTTTTTCCTCCCCCATTTTATCATAGCCATGATTTCTGGGGGAAAGTCAGGGATTCAGATGATTTTAGAAAGTTGTAATTGTTTAAATATTTACAGCAAACTGTCTGTGAGTGTTTCTAAGTGCCTTCCAGAACAGAAATCCCAGAACATGAATGCAGTCACTGTGTAAAGAACCATTTTTATTGTGTTGTTCAGTTAATGCCATAGCTATGACATCTGGGGAATATCCGCTCTGTCTGATGCTGGTTGGATCAAATGTCGTTTGAAATCATTAGGTAATGATATGCGTGTAGAAGTATGATTGTATTTAAAGGTAAACTCTTGGAGGCAGACAAGGCTATTCAAACAGAGTTTAAAAGATTTTCAAAGCCAGGAATATTTGAACATACTCAGTGATAGGCCAAAAAGGGTGACTGTCTGCTGCAACATGGATTGATGCATAACAGCTCTGAAACCAAAGCCTTTTGTCTATTTTGGCATGACATTGTGCTGAACTAAAAATGCTGAGAAACTAGGCTTCCTTAGATGAATCACCATTCTCTGTTAATATATGTAAACAGTGTCTGCAGCAGTGCTTGCTCCCATCCAGTCAGCTCAAATTATGAGAAGTGCGAGCTAGATTTTCTCTGAAACTAGTGATGCAGACAGACCAGAAGAAACTTTTCCTTTTTTATGTCACACTGAAATGTGTGGGACTGTGGTTGTGAAAAGTAGAGCTGATGGCCGGCAGGCACCCCCGTGGACCACTATATGTGTTACTATCACAAAATTAGAGAAGGAGCAAGCACTTTGCAGAGTTTGTTAATTCCCTTGGTAGTGTTTTATTATTTCAATAATAAATGAGAACTGTACTTGGCACACTACTGCACTGTTAATGGCGTTTGAAGGGCAAAAAACCCCCCCCCAAACACACAGTCCTAAATCATTATATAGAAAGTTGCTTGTTAAGATTCTATAAAATATGGGGAGACAAGGAGACCAAGAACATTTTATTTGCCCACTGAGGCAACACCTCTCCTGTCTGAATGCACAGAATTGCTTACAGCGTACCCAAGACATGCATTAGAAAACCATGCCATTACAGCTCATTAGTGAATGAAACAAGGAAGTCAGTATTGCAATTTGCCCAGCTTTTAGTGAATTATCATCATACAGTTACAGTACGACTTTCCACAGTTATGACCCCATTGTAACCCTTGCTGAGAAAACACTGACAGTGGAATTTTTTAAAAGCTTTTACGAGCATATGATCTAGTTGGTGTAGGACAAGGAAGTTATAAATTCGGGTGCTACAAAACCTGAATTCCAATTTGTGTGTGCAGTATTGTTGCCTAATTTGCACTTCCTGCATGGATGAAAGCACTTGGCCTTCAGTCTCTGACCTCCCAGTCTATCCACAAGTGTGCACAGAGAACAGCAATGCAAGCCCTGGAGCATCTTATTGCTGTAGTACATGATTAGATAGAAATCAAGTAATGTCTGACAGTCTATTTTTACCATTCTTTTGACAGATTGGGGAAACATTTTAACGCTTGGAGTAAACTGCTACCTTAGCTATAGAACCTTCAGAATAATGCAATTCCTCCCGTGTCAATTTTCTGCCTTTCAGTAACTCTGGACAATACCATAATAAAATTTAAAAGACTCAATGTACAAAAATTATATTAACAATAGAATGGTATATAACAGTGGTGTAACTCGATGGCATCAACACAGTAGCAAGAATCAATGACAATAGAGCACTGACTTGCAAAACACAAAAAATTTACTGTCAGTGTTTAGAAAGTGCTTGGAGGCTATTTTATAATTTGTAGGAAAGAAATTTTGTGAATAAGTTTAAAGTGCTATAAAGATCTTAACATAGATTTACAGCCATTGATTAAGACATAGTTCTTTTTGAAGTCAACTTACTGATAATTTATGCATAGTATATGTCAAAATAAAAATTTAGGTTTAGAAAGAGTGAACACTTTGTAACAATTAATAAAACAGACTCTCCATATAGCTAAGAATCTAGGGAAAAACAACAAACAAAAATACGTTCACTTTTATTCTCTATAGATGTGTCTTCTCTGATTAAGGATGAAGAAATGATAGTCTGGAAGGAAAAAAAAAAAAAAAGAATTGGTAACAGCAAAAAGTCAAAAAGATAAAACTTGAAGCTCAAGAGCTTCAAGGTTCTTTAGTCTGGAGAAGAGGAGGCTGAGGGGAGACCTTATCACCCTCTACAACCACCTGAAAAGAGGCTGTAGCCAGGTGGGTGTTGGTCTCTTCTCCCAAGTAACAATCGATAGGACAAGAGGAAATGGCCTCAAGTTGTGCCAGGGGAGGTTTAGATTGGATGGTAGGAAAAAAATCTTCACCGAAAGGGTTGTCAAGCACTGGAACAGGCTGCCCAGGGAAGTAGTTAAGTCACCATCCCTGGAGGTATTTAAAAGACATGTAGATGTGGTGCTTAGGGACATGGTTTAGTGGTAGACTTGGCAGTGTTAGATTAACAATTGGACTTGATGATCTTAATGGTCTTTTCCAACTGAAATGAATTTATGATTCTATGATTCTAAGTTGTGCTATCTCTAGTAACTAAAGGATTAGTTTGGATGAATACACATGTGGTGCTGTGGTCAAACAGATGCAGATATGCTGTGCTGTCACTCTCTGGAAGAGCTTGGGACACTAAACTGGCTCATTGTTGCTACTGCTTCTGTGCGCTTCATCTCTTTCATCAGCCTGGAAGCGAAGGTGTGCTTCATTGTGGTCCAAGAGGGCTGCTGGAGAAGAATATTGCCTGTCAAGCACATTGTGCTACTTTCTCATTCTCCTTTATATTTTCCTTTTTATAATCCAACACAAATTTAAATTCATTAAAAAAAAATTTAAAAACTATGCAGTTTGGTGCTCTTTAATTCTGAGATATACGAATAACCTGATCTAACATGAAGAATTAATACATTTGTCTTTTGTTTATGGGTACCGGACTATAGCTCATCGCCATCAGCAACCAGAACTGTCAGTGTCCCGCTATGCGTGACCAGTCTGTGGGACACAGAGATGAACTGCCATTTGTGCTCTTTCCTGCATTAGCCTCTTTTGATTCAGGATCGTGTTCCTAAGGAAGCCTGAATGCATTAGTTGTTTTTGTTTGACATTGCTCTGTATATAAAATCAGTAGGAGTTTTATTTTCACATGCATTCATCGCTGTTTTTGATGTCTGTACATAATAGAGACAGAGAGAACATTCAAGTTTAAATGAATGTTTGAAATAATGTTTATTAAGTTTGTGTAACCAGTCATGCTCTGAAGTCACAGCACTTGATATTTGATCTTACAAAGGAACCCTACATTTGTATAATTAGCTATATTGCTGAAGTAACACGTGAAGAAAAGTTTATTCCTGTGTTATTTTTAATGGAGCTTTCTGCTAGCATTTGTGCAAAGATCCTGTGCTGCTCTAGTGTTGTGTTAGCTAAGGAGTACATTTCTACATAAATCTACATACATTGGCACAGGCTAAAGAAATATAAATCCTTTGACTTTCTCCCAATCCATACAGTTCTCTGAATGAGGAACAAGAAGTAAATGTTGCTGAAAATTTTTATTCTAGGTACCACAATGTTGAATATGAAGGATACTGCTGACAGAAATACACATATCTCACATATCTTGCTTTTGGGTCAGTAACATCCACAGAGAATAATTCTTTATAACCAGTGCTCCTGCAGTTTTCATATGACCTTGCTATGGACCCTGCATGACAGTTCACCTGAGGATCCCAGGAGAACCTGATGAGTCCTCCAAAGTGTGGTCCTCATGTAGCACTGGGGTGGGAAACAGAGGGATATGGCTGCTTGGGTGACCTGCATCCAGTGCTCCTCAATCCCTGCTCCAACATGTCCCACCCATAACCTGACACCTACACATGGGGTATGAGCCTTCCCAGTCACCATGGATGATGAGGGTATTGCTTTCACCTATAGTAGGAAGTCACAATTCTGACAGAGGCATGCCCCAGCCCTGTACTCATAGGCTGGAGGAACATGTGAAGATGGAAGAAGTATACAGCACTCCTCAGCATGACAATTAATTTTGGAAAGGCCACTCACATAACTGCATCTCTGCAGCAGAACCTGGCCAGAGGAGGCAGCTGTAAAATAGGCAGAATGGAAACCATTGCAGGGACATGTAGTTGTTGCCTGCTTTGCCTTCACACAGAGTTAGGCAGAGACATATGCTATTTCTGCCACAGCCATGTGCCACAGCTGCAGCAGGGTGAGTCTTAGGAGGATGGACAAGAATAGTAGAGACATAGTGCACTGTGAAAGCAAAGAAGGTATCATTGCTGGGTGTCGGCTCATATGCTGCAGTGTTCCAGATAGCTATGCACTGGGGAACATGACCATAGAATCATGGAATCATAGAATCATAGAATGTTTTGGGTTGGAAGGGACCTCAAAGATCATCTAGTTCCAACCCCCCTGCCATGGGCAGGGACACCCTCCACTAGACCAGGTTGCCCAAAGCCCCATCCACCATGGCCTTGAACACTTCCAGGGAGGGGGCATCCTCTACTTCTCTGGGCAACCTGTTCCACTGTCTCATCACCGTCACGGTGAAGATTTTTTCCTAATATCTAACCTAAATCTACCCTCCTTCAGCTTAAGGCCATTACCCCTTGTCCTATCACTATAGGCCCTTGGAAAAAGTCCCTCGCCAGCTTTCCTGTAGGTCCCCTTTAGGTACTGGAAGGTGCTATAAGGTCTCCCTGGAGCCTTCTCTTCTCCAGGCTGAACAACCCCAACTCTCTCAGCCTGTCCTCATAGGAGAGGTGCTCCATCCCTCTGGTCATCTTTGTGGCCCTCCTCTGGACTCGATCCAACAGCTCAATTTTCTTGTACTGGGGCCCCCAGAGCTGTATGCAGTACTCCAGGCGGAGTCTCACAAGAGTAGAGTAGAGGGGCAGAATCACCTCCTTTGACCTGCTGGTCATGCTTCTTTTGATGCAGCCCAGGACATGGTTGGCTTTCTGGGATGCAAGTGCACATCGCTGGGTCATGTTGAACTTTTCATCCACCAACAACCCCAGGTCCTTCTCAGGGCTGCTCTCAATCCATTCCCCACCCAGCCTGTAGTTGTCCTTGGGCTTGTCCTGACCCATGTCCAGGACCTTGCACTTGGCCTTATTGAACTTCATGCTGTTTGGATAGCCCCACCTCTCAAGTCTGTCAAGGTGCCTCTGGATGGCATCCTTTCCCTCCGTTGGCCAACACTGTTTGAAAAGAACATGTGCTTCTGAAAAATATATGAAAGAAAAGAAAAAATCTGAGAAACACTCAAGAAATGGCAAGCCTCTCCCCTCTCTTCCACAGAAACAAAGTAACTTTACTGAGAAGAGGAAGGGAACTCACAAGGAAAGATAATCTTTCCTCTGAAACTTGTTTTGAAAAGTAAATGTATTCTGATTCAAAAAACAGTTCAAATGAGGATAAAGTTATACACCTTCTGACTGCAATTGCCCCAAGTGAGGTGATCTCTTCCCCACCCACTCATTTCTGCTTCCTAGTCAGAGTTGTCTCCTCCAAGCTGTCAGTCACTTTGGTCAGAATGGGCTGTGTGGGAAAGATCTGCTATTTAAAATGCTTGAATTACTCTAGGCTGCTTTGAGTCACATGGAGCAAATGTCGCCCTATTATTTTGGCACTACTAGATCACCTTGCATTCCACAGTACAAGTCTCCTTCCTATTTTCTGTAGCTGATGCCTCTTTCTCAAACATCTTGAAACATAAGGATGTGTATCAGGAGGTGTTGAATCTCTTTCTTTCTTTAGAAAAACAAAACCAAACCAACCAAAGAAAAAAAAACCCCAAACCTAAAAGATGTTCTTTGTGCTGATACCAATTATTTCTTTCTGTGCTAGAGGGATCTTCTACTTGGGGAGCTGATCTGAGACCAGTCAAATCCACATCCTAGCACTCCTTAATTTCTTAATGTGTAGGGCATTTCACTATAAGCAAATTACTTTTGAACAAAAAAAAATTGTACAGGAACAAACTTACTCAGAACAGGCATTAGTTACTGCTTGAATAGAGGCATTTAAGACTTGTTTTCTACAATTTGCATTTTGTTTCAGGTTGCTTAGTGAGAAAGTAAAATACAGTATGAGGAGTGGAATTGGAAGAAGAAAAAATCAGAGTCAAGTTCCAAGTATGTGATTTTTTTTTCTTAGAAATTCCTGTCATCATTAGAAATTTCTTTTGATATAATAATATTTTTTTAAACCATGAATGGAGCTTATGGTGAATAATTGAAGTATAAAACCACTTTAAATACAGATCCCTTAATAATTAGAGTATTTAATTAACTGGAAATATTTCAGGAATTATCTCTTTCTCACACTTTCTTTGTAGTAGTACTTACCATTGATTTCTATTTTTTCCAGTTTAATAGTTTTGATGACCGAAGCTTCTGTCAAATCTTTGCATTTTGGAAGCTACAGAACAAACCTCTTTGTTTGTCTTGGTTCATCTGCTTGTCTTTCAAAGATTCAGAAAAACAGTGTTAACACTTTGACTTCTAGCCTTTGAAAAATCAAGCTATGACAGACATCAAAGAAAGCAGCTCTCATCAAACATGACAATAGAGGTTGATTCCCTGTTTCATTTCAGATGTTATATGCATCATGATGCAGTTAAAGCTGTGTTGAAAACAGTGGATATTACCTTCCTTATTAGATTTCTTCCTTATTAAAATTTCTCTTGCAGTACAATTTTGTGCTAAATGAAGAATAAGAATTCTTTCCTCTGGTTCGTCTCTAAAAATTGTGTTTGCTTGGAATCAATTTTGTATAATAACAATCCGAAGAGAAAAAATAGGCCTCTGTTCTGAGCATATTATCACAGAGGTAATGTCTTTATTACAAAAGCTGTCATCCAAATAAATGACTGAGAATTACGTAGTTTCCTTTCCACAACGGTGTGGATTTCAACACCTTTTAACACTACTCAAGTCAGGGATAACCGTTAGGTTAAACTACTGCAAGTCTACAGAAGTTTAAATATGGATGCTATGCAGGGACTTCAGCTCTTTCAACAGGGATTTTCCAATTAGGCAACAAGAGTTGATGGCAGTTTATCACTTTGATTCCCATTTCTAATCTGCTAAATTAAAAATACTGATCCTGATCTACAGGACACTGGGTGCTACATGTTAAAATGTAGATATTTCAAAGTGACGAGATAGATTCACATTGCTTTAGGCAGTAAACTGGGTGAATCACCAGCAGGATGATTCAGAGCAATTAAGGTAGAAGCCTCGATTGCCTACGGAGAGTATACATTAATGGAAGAAATTGAGGGATGCCTGCTAGGATGCCTATCTCATTCACTGGCTGCATGGGGACTGCAGGCACCTTCAAAGGGAAATTTGCAGTTTGGTACATGTGCACTGCCACCTGGAACTGTCTAAAAGGAAATGTCAGGGTCAGGGCTATGTCTACCTGTCTGACTCAAATCTTAAAATCAGTTGCCTATTCACAGTCAGGTCATGCTTTTGTGGTAGGGCATCTAGAGAAAGAAATAGCACAAGTCTTCTTGCATGATTGTTTAAAGGTACTTGAAAAGTAGGAGGTAGGGTTTCTAAGTCTTCCTGCTTGTCCAGAGTGGATTTGAATTATCATGTTCCAGTTCTCAACCAACCAACCAACCGTAGCCTAGATCTGAGCAAAGCAAAAGGGCACTCTTTGCTTCCTGTATGGAAATTGGTTAACGTACCCTTTGCCCTTCACCACTCCTCTAATGCCAGGATCATTCCTCTGGGAGATGGGCATTCAAGTACTTTCAGGTAGCTGAAGGATAAAGCAAGTGGAGCTGGAGTCCCAGGCTCCTGGTTCCTGCATGAGTGCACTGGCCACAGAGTAAATTATTGTGCAGGATACTTTCTTCCAATACTTTCTTTCTCCTCAAGACTTTTCTCCCCCTCCTTCCCTATTTTGTAAAACAACCTCTGTGCTGTGTGTTGAAATGAGTCCTGCTTCTCTGTATCATTTACGAGTTATGTTAAGGATCTAGAAGGTTAATGCTCATCCCCACTCAGCTCTGATTTGCCGCAGAGCTTAGACAGCCATTGCAAGTGTAATTGGCAGGACAACCAATTCTTGCTAAAATTGGCAGAAGACCAAAATTTTAGGCTCCTCCAAAAAAAATTGTACCAAAACGAAGGCAGCAATAGATTTCCAGTGCCTTTGGGGAAAAGGCAGTATTTCACAGTTTACCATCTGAATCAGTCTCGAAGGATGTGGTTATACATTCTGTTTTCCTGAGTGGAAG
Organism: Aramus guarauna; assembly: GCA_013400195.1. Classification (NCBI taxonomy): domain Eukaryota; kingdom Metazoa; phylum Chordata; class Aves; order Gruiformes; family Aramidae; genus Aramus; species Aramus guarauna. The sequence goes on from VXBL01006280.1 coordinate 769,198, forward strand.
AGTTGGCTCAATAAATTTTTCTCTCTTACTATAGTGAGAGATACAGAACTATTTTTTACCCTCTACCATACTAAAGGATACCCTTTACTAACCCACAATGAGTGAACTGCAGAATATTGATGGGAATGAGATCCAAGGTAGGCTTTTCCACCAAAAAAAAAATATATTGTGAAACTATAAACATATTTTCAGGTTGTTAATGCAAATCAGATATGTTATGGCTGTGTGATAGAAAGCACAGATCAAGTCTGATTCACTTGCCTAAAGCTATGAAAGAACAAAAGAGCAACAGGACAGGGTTATCAGCTAATGGACTGCCATTGTACCTGCAGAGGAGACATTATTTCCCTGTAGTTCTTGCATTTCCAGTTCAGAGGACTCAGCCTGAACTGTCGTCAATGCCTCAGATTCTGATTTGACAACATGGTCAATCCGGTTTTAAGGATGCAAGCACCAAACTGAAATACTGTATCTGTATGCACACAAAGGGTCAGTCTGGTATGAATCAACTGAAAGAAAAAAAAAAAATTGACAGTTTAGCATTTGTCAGACGTGACATCTGTGACACGTTTATGCTGTGAATGATCTGCTAAGTGAGTGGTACTGCCACTGTAAGCAGTTCAGGTGGGATTCAGCTCACCTGTTTCTAACAGTCTTCCCTCTCTACTCTTCTTAATCAGTGGAGAGATAAGGCCATTCAAAGAAGCTACCCATTTAATCAAATTTAAAATCTAATTTACAGTGAGATTCACACACAATGACAGTTACTCCAGTGAAAACCTAGGGCAGCAACCTTAGGTGTAGACATTTACATTACAGGTACCTCTCCTATTACAGCCTACTTGCACTGGAAGTGTGACGATTTGAATGTCAATATTCTCATTTACAATTCCCCTTTAACAATCTCAGAATGATTTAGTTAAAGAATGCCAGATTTGGTCTAGAACTCTGAATTGGTAATTTGCTTTCCTGGCCAAATAAGATATTTTTTAGAAAACAGGACTTTTTGTATGTGGGGGAGAAAGAAAAACCCCACTATAGTTTTCAAGTTTGAAAAGTGAGATTTTAAAAACTGTTCTGACTTTTCACAGTCTTTTTGGTCGAGGCCTAGGACCAAACTGACAAATAATTTTCACTGTTCTGAAACTGCATTTTCAGAAAAATAAGTTATCCTGCTTATTAAAAAAAACAAACTAGAATCCCACAAACAAACATGCTGTCCTCCCTCAGTCACTTTTTGATGAAAAGTGTTTCTCCAGTTATATCACAACATATGCAATCAGTTATATCACAACACATGCAACAATAATATGTTTATAGAATAGTATGTTTCCATTTGCTTTATAGGTCCTTACATAACCCCAATAATTTCAGTGTGTATGTCCAGATACAGTAATTAAACAGGCAGTTATTTCATTGAAAGATTTGGTATGATTTGATTTTCAGATGTTAATGGATGCTTAATGGTCATTATTCTTTTCCTGTTGGATTATTTTGGTTTGTAGGTAACTTCTTATTGATTTATTTTTCATTTGTCAGATGTTCCTATTGCTAGCTTCCAGGCACATTCAGAATAAAAACATCTTATAGTTTAATTGTGTATTACTTTCAATACAGCATTCTAGTGATAACTATATCAAGCCTTGTATTTCTGACATCTTTGAAGACACTTTTAAATGTATCTGCTACTACAAAGGAAATCATTAAGATCAAAGCACTGAATTAATCAATTTGCATTACATACTGGAAGAATTAAACAGACAACAGCAGTCACCAGCATTACTTTGCCAAACCATACCCAAATTACCAGTACATAAAGACCCTTCCCACCAGATTTTCACCCAAATACATCTATGGTGAAAGCAAAGAAACTCACTTTATAAATTATTCCTGACTGTAACCCCAGAGAAGCTTCTAAAGCCTGAAATTCCAGTATTTTAGTAAGTCTTTCATCTCACCCAGGTTTTGGGTTGGGTCAGCAGATACAGCTACTGCTACCGGCTGCCCATCTGCAGTCCAAGGCACCCACTGCCTCCAGCCTCTGAAACTGGTGGGGGAATCACTGCATTTTGCAGACTCCATTCTAAGCTTAGAGTTGATAGTATACTATGACTGCTCTTGTGGTTCTGGACTAAAAAAAATGCAATTGCATGCTTTCAGTTTGAATATCAACTGATGAGAAAACAGCTGGGGCTAAACAGTCACCAAGATGTTTGAGAAGATGTTGTATGCCCATGCGCAGGTACTGCTTTTCTTGTTTTCTCCCTGCCCAGTGCTCCCAGCTGAGACTGAACATCTGCATCAGCCAACAAATTGCAGCCTTCAAATCCCACTGAGCTCAGAAACTGGATCCCCCAGAAGACCTGGTTGAATGCTGTGGGTCAGCTCACTTACCTTGTGGAACCTGTGATATTGTAGCTTTTTTTTCTAAAAAGAATGATCAGAGCAGCTGCCCTAGAAAATACTGCTTTGAGTCCCATAAATGGTGTACTTTTAAGGCTGTAAGTGTACTGCTATTTATTTGCTTGTTTTGTTTTTGGTTTGTGGGTTTGGTTGGTTTTTTTTGTTTGTTTGTTTGTTTGTTGTTTTTTTTTTTTTTTTCTTCCTAGAGTTTACAAAAGAACAGACAAATTAGCAACTGGGACTGATAAAACAGTCACCTGGGAGTCTCATTTATGTGAAAGTTTTCATGTCTGCCCTCCACTATGATAATACACATCTGTATCAGTATTCAAGTAAATGTCTAATAGCTGAAACACATGCCCATTTGTGTGCATCATGTCACAGAGCTACAGAAGCAAGGTAGATGCTGACAGGAACTGGAGGAGTGGTGCACAGCTCTTTGGTGTGGTGCAAACTTGTATGTGTGTTTCTAAACTAAATAGTTTGTTTCAGCTCGTTTTGACTTACTTACTTACCCAATAAAATTTTCTGAAATGCCTTTGGAAAAGAAGCAGAATTCAACAGCTTATTCTAAAAATATAAAAGCACATCAAAATACCAGCCTGTATTTATTTACCTGTAAGAATAAAAAATTCAGTGTGTATCTTTGTTCACTGTGAAAGTTTCCACAAAGGATGTCACATTTCTATGAGAGGGAGACGGAGACTGTGTCAGAGAGGGAGAAAGGTAAAGCACACAATTAGGCAGTCAGTGGCACCTGCACCTCCCTGCAGAGGGGAGTCCCTTTATGGGATTATTCTTGTATAAAGCTAAGCATGGGAATAATAGCAGAAGGTCACTGAAGTTAATGGAGTTACCAGATAAGGAGCTTCCACTGTAGCAGTGCTGACAAAATGTGGCTATAATTTCCCCACCTTTTCTAATACTTTCGCTTCAGAGGACCCAATCTGAAAAGCAGCAGCAAGCTCAGACCATTTCAGCAGCACGGGAAATCCCTTCTGAAGGCTCCTGCTCCCAATTTGAAAGTACTGCAATCACACCATCTAAAGTGCCAATCCGACACACTCTCTGCTCACTCTACACTGTTCAAAAAGGATGATGACAGGTTAATTTTATACCAGCAGGCTTCATGCCAGACCGGGAGTTGCCACTTTATGCCAGATCAGTTATTGTTTATCCTCCCAGCAGGTATAAAAGCATAAAGCTGGAATAAACACCATGACACGTGTTCTGGTTCACTCAGCAGATACGTGATGAAGGGGATCAGACAGGTCCTGCTGCGATCTGGCAGTGCACAGGGCTGGTACTAATGATCGTGGACTCATGGTCTTAGAGGCGGCGGGACTCATCTGCCTGGCCCCATAGTGAAAGCTGGAGAAAGGCGAGTCTGTGGAAGGAAAGCATCCGGGTGATGAAGCTTTAGGGCTCACTGACATTTGAAATGAATATGTCTAAACTGCAGGCAGAGTTACCATAGAATGGGGATTGCTGGGTAACGCCCCGTGTTCTGGAACAAGGGCATTTTGTCATGGATTGGAAAGAGCTGTCCCTTCCGAATGCAAATGCTCAGATACATAAATGGCAGAGAAACTCTGCTGTGTTGACAGCGTTCAAACTTTATGCCAAGATATATGTATATCCTCTGTCTTCCCTCCTTTGTGATCATCTGTGTCTTTATAAATTAATTTTCCATTTTTTTTTTTTTTCCAAATCACAAAACAGGTTTTAAAAACAACTACAAAGGCATTTGGGAAATCAGATTCTGAGACAGTCAGAGTCCAGCGATACAGCTGAGTTGTAATGAAAATACCTGTTTCTGTGTATTCAGAAAAACTCTTCAAGGGGACCTGTAGGCAACCTACATCCATCTCAAAACTGTGATGGAGTAGGCTATGCTGATGCCCTTTGATTAAGCTTCATTGTTCTTTTCCTCCCATATTTCCTGTTCTCTGGCACTTTGCATAAGGGTACATATCTAGACAGAAAAAAGTGGTTCAACCATCTCATACTTTTGTGGAAAATTTCAAGGTCATCTCCATTTGCTACCAAAATAAAACCCATCTCTAGCAAAGACCATGAACCTATAGTGATAATATAGTTACCTGAGACCATAAAAATTTATGAAAGCTTAGTTATATCCAGGAATCTCATCCTACTCCATTAGCAAGTGTTGAGCTTTTGCCATTAGTATCAGTAGCTTATTGGTGCCTCCAGCATGGTAATGTGAATTTATGAGTTTGGGTGCTTTCAGGTTTTTTTCAGTCAAAGTTTCAATCATTCATTATGCCAGTGAATTAAAATTACTTTTAAGATTTACAGGGCTTTTTTATTTTCTTCTCAAAATCACTTGCCAGCAATGATTTCGTAATGGATTTATGAAATTGTCAAAGTTTAATATCAGTGTCAAATGCCAATTTTGTAACTTTCAGAATGATTTTCTGTTACTTTTCCCACCATCTAACCATTATCTGATAATATATTTAAATGGATAAATAAACCCACTTTGCTAAAATATGCTGTTCTACTAAAAGTTAACATTTTCTGTATTTTGATACTTTATAAAATGAATCACCATTTCTGGACTCTCAGATACCTTTTTAAGTTATTAGCTGTCCTAAAATTATATATGTTCTATTATAGAATACGTATAGTATTCAGCATTTTAAATAATAACCAGTTCAAGTAACATACCAAATTACTTTTGTGTTTGCTGAAAATAACAGTTCAATATTTGTATACATGAAGAAATATGTTACCATTTCATTTTAGCAGCATGACAGATTAGAAATCTTTCCCATCTTGAAATGCTAAATAGCAATGTGATTACTGAGCACTTTTTTCCCATTTCTTTTTGTGCTGTGGATGATTTTGTGCATCATTTTTTAAAATCTTGACAGATTGCTGTAATATTTTAAAATGCAATTCCATTCCTACAGCATCTAAATTAAAATAAATAAATAAATACATAAATAAATAAATCCCAGCCCTCATACCCACTATGACAGAGGTGCCATTGATTTTTTACTGATTATAGACTACACTGAAATTTGAAAAATTGGAATTATTCAGTTATTGATATGATAACGTATTAATCCTTAGATGACCTTGTCAGGAAAAATTAAGGATTGGCCAGAAAATAATTTTAATTCCCTACCCTTGCTCCTGCAGGCTGCTGTTAACAGCTCCAAGCTCTGCTTACATGGAAATGTCTCCAGGTCTGTTTCTTCTCTTTAATTTTAAATATAGGCTGTCTCATTTTATACCTATCTTTCACCTCAGAAGCTTAAAATTTTACCAAATATCACCTTTTCCAACAAAACCTCAGAGTACATACATTCTCCTTACCAGAACACCAGCTGTCACATCTAACATTAGGTGATTTATGCTCAATTTTTTTTCAAAAAGGAAAATTGATTTTGGCAGTTCAAAAGAAAATGGCCAAAGTGGTATGCCTGACCCTTGGTCTTCAGCTGATCTTCCCCACACCTAAACAAAAAGCCAGAACAGCAGAATAAACATTTTCAAGTCCTTTCAAATTCTTTCAGACTAATATACAAGAAGATGTGTTTTATAACAAGAACATTGCAAAACAGATTATCTGTGCAATACATATGACTTTCCCAAACTTCCTTCTAATTGCAACGTTCTGCTCATTTCCAGGAAATCGAAAGAGAAGAAGCATAGGATGGCCTATTTTGTTCCAAACAGCTTAGTATTTGCTTTCTACAGACAGATACTGCTTAAAGAAATCTAGATAGCATGATGCACATGCATGATACACAAAATCATACAGCCTTCATGCAGCCACATGATCAGCTTCTGAACCTGATGGGCAGCTACACTGCAAATTAAAGATTAATTTTCTGACCATATCGGCAAGTTTATCCAAACCATCCAGTACCGCAGAGGAAGTGGGGACACTTGATCAGAGCAGAAGAAAACAAAGGTCACGTTTTTCACAGCAGGCTGTAGACAGATTATCTCACAGAATTTCTGTGTGCAAACCAGCCAAGGAAACTCTCCAAGGACACAGACCTCCTGCCATTGATTATATCATATGTGCTTGGTACAAGTGGAAAAAATTGAATTCCTGAGGTGTATGGAAACCAAGGAATTGAGTGTATCCCTCTCAGTAAAGGGTGATTTGCGTTGTAAACCTTTTATATCATCAGTCAGTTCCTATTCTGTGAAGGGCAGGAAATAATTTCTAACAGCAGAGAAAGTTTTTGAAATAATTACTTGTATGCTTTCTGGATCAGAGATGCATGATGAATTCTCAGATAAACCCCCGAAAATCATTTTGTCACAGCATTTGAATTAAGAAAATTGTTTGACCTTAGCTTGATAGCACTTTGATCAAGAGCCTGTTGTTAAGTTGTTAAATTCATTGTTAAATTGTTGACCAGTTCTGAGTAATCCCAGGTAAGAACTTGCACACTAATCAAGTCAAAATATAAAGAAAATTATTACTATTTCTTTTTAGAAACATGAAAAATACATATGCTAATATGGCAAGCCATTAAAGTATGGTTCATATGAATGAAAAATCATTCCGCTGATGCAGCTCGATGGGATCTCAGAATTTTTGTGGTTGAAATAATCCATAACACATGAGAAAATTCACAAGTAAAAAGCTGGGTTTTAGCTCCAATTCAATCCTTCAGAGCCAAAACGGGTTCTTTGTATCTTCTATATAACCCTCAGCACTACAGAAAAAGTAGGCCAAATTTTGCTCTCAGGGACATCTCTACAACTTTATACAAGTCAATCAAGATGCAACCAAAAGCTTAGATCATAAAGTTACACTCTACTGTAAAAGGTAGCATATAGCTACACTGACCCAGCAGGAAGCCAAAGAGCAACTGAATACCCTTTCCCCCAAGTATTTATGGCTGTATCACTTCTTTTCACAGGATGGTTTATTCCTAGACAGCTTTTGGGTAGTTGGAGTAAGGAGGAGAGATTCATGTCTCCTATAACCTGGACAATTGCTTGTAACGGTGAATTAAGATTATTTCCTGCTCTAGTGGCTAGTGCTTGAGTTGTGGCTCAACAACACTGAGTAGTAAAGAGAGCAGGCTCACTTCTCCTTTACAACCTCCAAAGCCAAGAAAAATACTGTGATGATAGACCATTTTGCAAATACTTGGATTCACACAGAAGAGGAAATGTTTGCTATCTAAGCCTAAGTGGTGTGAGAAAGAGGATAAAGATTTCAATAAATGAACAGATATGATGCTAATCAGACAGAAGAAAATGATCTATGGACTAATAACATGATAGCTTTACAAAGTCACATTTCAGTGTGTAGAATTTTATGTCACGAAGAATGAGGAAAAAATGGTCCAGAAAAAAAACAAGTGCTGAAGTAACTGAGGAACCCCAACCTATTTTTTAAAAAACAATCTTCCTTTTGTATATGAATATTCATCTTTTGACCTTGTCCTTGATTTTACAAGGGTGAGGAAAGCAACTCCACAAATTTGGAAGTAACTAAAAAAGTGTACTTTCCAGAACTGTAAGTATTTGTAACTGTTGTATATTTCTGGTTGTTTTTTCCTTGCTATTTTTTGCTATTTTTGTTGCCTTGCTGCTTACACACCACTTTCTCATACACACATCCAGCCCAGTAACTAAGGATCTAGATATTTGTCTGTGTCTAAAGAGATTAAATAATGATAGGATTATCTGACTTCAGGCAAAATGTAAATTGTTTACAAATCTGGTTACTGAATGACAATGAACAGAATTGGATTTATATTTAAAAAAAATGACAACATTAATACTGGCTCTTTGAACCATCTACTGATTCTAATCTGCATACAAAACTATTGAAGTGAATTGCTTATGTAGAACAAGGACAGTGTATAGTTTTTAATAAACTGCTGACAATTGACTGAGGTTGTGCAATGCCACTGCTCTCAAACACCTAAACAGATTAAAACATATTGTTTATTTATTTATTTATTTATTTATTTTGGCAGTGCCTATTTTTATACCTCGATTGACTACAAATTTTCTAGTTAGGTTGATAGATTTAAGAGGGAGTTTTAAAATATTTACAACCGCCTTACATTTCAGAGGCAGAGGAAATTTGATCACTAATATAATTTAATATATAACTTCATATCATTCTATAATTCCCCCTTTCCCTGTGCTTGCTCTGAAGAGTGTTATTCAGCGAGCTGCTAAAATGGATCCCAGCTAATCCGTGGATCATTGAATTGCTGTGTGATGGACAGAGGAGACATGCTCTTTTTATAAAAAAGCTCAAATTATCACTCAGATCTGGAAACATTTCCGCATGTTAATATTTTAAATGTAGTGATACCAATTGCATAGGATATGGAGTAAGAGTATGTGGGAGTATGTAGGAATTCCACAGGTTACCAGGTAACAATTAACAGAGAATTTTGCCAGTGTCTGACACCCGATGACACCATCCTCAAATGAAGCCTTAAGAGTTTGTGGGAAATGAACATCAAATCTTAGATTGTCAGGCCAATCCTGGATTGCAACAATTCCGAGTACTTGTTTGCAAAACTGCTTTACCTTCACTTACTGTCTCAATGGAAATACAACACTAGTTCTGTGCTGACAAAACAAAAGACTGAATTCTCAGTTAGACAACTGAAAATTGTGTTGCATTTATACAGCCACTTTTTTGATCCAAAAAAGTAGTTGGATCTGCTCTTTCAGAAAATTAGGTAGAGATGATATGAATTTAGCCAGTGTGCCTAACTTACAAGAGATGAGTTGCAACAAGTGGCCATAGCACTCATAGAATTGACTGTCAGGGGACAGCCTTGCAAGTTACAAATACCAGCAGAGCGTGAGGAAGAAATTCAGCTGAAGTTGCATCTTCCATTTGAACCAGGCATCTTCAGCTTTAACTCTTTTTTCTTGGCTTCTATAACCAAAGTGTGGCTCAAAGAACATCTCAATACACAGAGCGTCCACACTGCTACTACTTAGAGATGAGCTGTCTTTGATGTTTTCTTTGGCCATAGGAGACAGAAAAAACATTCGATAATGCTTCTGCTCCCACATACTACATTTCAAAGTACAAGCTGAGACAAAAGATTCAAAACATAACTCCTTCCCTTCTTGCTGCATGCCTCATTGCCTACTCTTGGAAACTGGAGTGGGGGATGGGGGATGTTAAATTTTGTTTTTACCTGAATTGAGGATAAACTTCTTCCAAGTTGGTCTTGCTGCACACTTTAGACAGCTATCTACTGTCTCATGGATTTTAAACATCCTCCATAGCTACTACATAAATGAAGAGCAAAGCTCCAGTTTTCAACTTCTTTTAAGTAAGCAACAGCCAACACTTTTTCAAGTGTGAAAAAGACTTAAGCCAAATATAGTATAAAAGAGATAGTTAGAAGATTAAGCAATTAAATTTGAACATTTTAAGGAAGTTTCTATAAACATTTCCAGAGTTTTCAACTGCCAGAACACCACCAGGAAAATTATCCAAAATCCATATCTGACCTTGTAGCTCCCAGTACAGATTTGCTCTTTATATCTTCTTGCCTTCAGCAGGAAGCACAAACAACAACAGTAAAGGCTAAAAGCCATCCATTTTTGATCCATAAAAGGATCAATGATACAGTAGCATTGTATGGTGGGTAGAAGAGACTAAATTGTGTAAGTCCTTAAGTAGATTATTTGCAGCGTACTGTGTATTATGCTCCTTAATGATGCTGTAAAATTTCTCTAAACTATTTTCCCAGTATTTTAAGGGCATATCATGGAATCATAGAATGCTCATAGAATGGTTTGGGTTGGAAGGGACATTAGAGATCACCTAGTTCCAACCCTCCACTAGACCAGGTTGCCCAAAGCCCCATCCAACCTGGCCTTGAACACTTCCAGGGAAGGGGCATCCACAACTTCTCTGGGCAACCTGTTCCAGTGTCTCACTTAAAAAAATCCCCTGCACTACTAAATATCAATCACTTTTTTATAGAAAGTGTACAATCATGCATGGTGTACAGTCTGAAACCTTGTATAGGGTTTTCTATAGATGTGAAATATATTCAAACTTAAATCTAACTTCCTATCATTGTACTATCAGACAAGCAATATTTTTCTATTATGCTGTGTAAAATAAACAATCCAATTCTTTTATTTAAATGCTCTACTATAAGCAGTAGAACAAACCAAACTCAACTTCCTACAGATTCTATTCCTGAGTTTTCCTCCTGCATCTAAAATACTGTGCTCAACACATTTACCTACACGTTGTGCCACCTGGGCTTACCCTAAATTACTCTAATTCCTTCTGACATCTCCTAGCTGCCTCTGTCTGAACCAGCAGACGGGCATCACAGAGAGCATCATGTGGCTGGTTCAGAGCCACACATGGGGTGGCTGGCAAGTCAGGACCTATGTGTAGACACAGTAACCAGCCACTACCCTGAGCAGCCCAGACAAAAAGATCTGGACTTGTTACCCCTTTTCTGTCAGTGAGAGAGCAATTACAGGAGCCACCTTTAATTTTCACAAAACTTGGATGACCTCACTGTATTTGGGACCATCACCTTCTTGTTTCATGTGGCTGAAACTGATCAGTAAATTCAAATGTTCCTAGAAAGGAGTGGGGTAGATGTTCCAGCCTGGCATTCCTGTCTCTTCTTCTCAATCATGATCAGTTTTGCATTTCCTTTCCCTTCACACAACACAGAAATGCTTTCCAACAAAAACCTCTGAGACTGTTGATAACCAAAGCGTGAGTGTCTTCCACTCATTAATGGGGATTGCTGTGTCTGGCTGAGATAGGTCTCCTTTGACTTTTACATGCTATTATCAATCACCTCCTTTGGCCTTTACATCTTGCCATCAACAGCTAGGTTGATGTAATTGTTGCAAATCAGCTTCTGAAAGAATAGTCCCATTCATACGTTATGCTTACTAGTGGAAGACACAGGCTTCTCTCTGCATTTTACTTACTCATTGCATGAACATTGAGGGCACAGCTATGGTAGGACCGCAGTACAATGGGCAATATATGATTCGTAATTTTTGAAATTGCATACAATGTAAAAATTGGGAAGCGGAAAGCAATGAAACATGGTAATGTAGATCACAGCACTTGGTCTTGTGAGATTAAGGATACTCTGTGTGAGGTATTCCTAGTTTTCCTCATCAAGCAGTGCAGAGCAAATAGGACATTGCACAAGTAGAACAAATCAGTAGAAAACATGGATGACCTGGAAATTTAACCTCATAGTATTGCCATAGGTCACAAGAAAGGTCTTATCCTTTCAAGGTAAGATCAGGTGTAGCCTCTTTGGCTTTGTGTGACCAATTTTTAAAGTCTTTACATATTCAGTAAATAAGGTAAAAATAACACTATACATCTAACAATATATTGCATCGAAGAATTAAACAAGGTAGTAACATTAAGTTTGGATGGGCAGTGCTCACTGAACATCAAATGAGAGGTAATTATATTTCAGTGAATATCTTAATTGAAAGTAATAAATTTTATTTTCTAATATGTTCATGTTTGCATTTTTAAAAGATAAATTTGGCTAAAAAAATTTAACTTGTTTTGGACTGTGATCCAGACTGCACAGGGATATCTTGTCAGCCTTTTCAACTTGTACTCTTTGGATTTTTAAAAATTCCATTAACTACTTTCTGTTGTCTGGGGAGAAGACCAACAAATTCACAATTTCAATTTAAACTGAGTCTTAATAACCTCTATTTAGACTGTTTAATTTATCTTGGCAAGATGAAGAATTAAATATTAATAAAAAACAACAAAAATGGGTTCATCCTTGCTCTTAAAGTCCATTTCTTTTAATGGAAAAGGAATCTAGCCACAATGTTTCCCATCTTTCCCTTAATTACACTTACTAAAATTTACTGTCCATTCAATTCCAGTGCTTATCATGTGTTGTAGTTTTTACCTCCCAAACATATATATCAAATTCCAGAATAAATACTCAGATTAAATACTTAACATTTTTTTTCCTACTACTTCTTTGTGTTTAGTGGGAACTCAGTTTTCCCCTCAATTTTCAGATTCTTTTTCTTGATGTATTATAAAAGTGTACAAAATGATTTTGTCTAATCTGATGTGTGGCCATTCTTAACCTGTATGGAATATTTCTGACTAGGCTTTGTCATAAATAGGATTCTGCAATCAAATTTCAGGCCTGTGTTGTGTTGTGTTAAAGAGCTCAATTGCAACATTTGAATATTTGAAATACATCCCAAGAGAAGAAATGCAGAATAGTGTCTGTAAATGATAAAAAGCTGAAACATCTAACATTTTAATTTACTGGTAAGTCTCCCAACTTTCTAAAAATTGGAGTAAAATATTAAAGGCTCAAAGATAAATGCTGCGTAGAGGGACTTGTTAGTGGAGAGTGAGCCCTGGAGTGCTACCTTTCTGATTAAGATAACACTCAGTAGGGAATCTGTTTTGAATTCCTTAGACTGAAAGAATAAATGCCATGGGAAGGATAAAATAAATTCTTGCTAAACAAATGTACAGCAAGTGTAGGAGTTAAAAACCAGCATAATAAGCATAAGAACTAAGTGAGGATCACGAAGGGAAAGATTTGAAGAAGTGTGGGAGGTAAAGAGAATAAGAAATGAGTATCACATTAAAACATCCAAGCCAAGCCACAGATTAAGTGTGGACTTGCACAAAAAATGGAAAGCATTTCTGAAAAAGCACAAGGAAAGAACTTAAGTATAAGATATAAAAAAAACTGAGAATAAAATCATAAGCAATGGCTAGAAATGACCAACAAACCAAAAGTTCATGTCAAGAAAGGGTCATTACAGGTGACTTATTAAAACTGAAAAAAAGAGTGTTTAGAAAGCAAAGGCTCATATATCAGAAATAGAGGAAAATGTCCACAGGTAAACAATGTAAATAGTTTTAGATGGAATAAATTTTTAATAGCAGGACAAAAAATTGTCACTGTGGCTATGTTTTGAATTTTATCATCTGTAGATATCTGTCATTTCTATATGATGACCAGGTATGTGTGCAGATATATTTAGGAACTCACAGTTACCCGTGTGTTATAAATGTCTGCTTCTATTGAGTGTTCTGCACTAAACTGTTATCTTTGTATTATCAGTGGGTTTTTTGTGTAATATTCCTGTTGGTTTTGCAATGGAAACTACCAAAACAGAAGTTCCATTGCTTTAGCTAGTCACTTGAAAACAGACCTCCATTGTATAGCATTTTTCTTTCTTCTTTTAACAGTCTTATGTGAAAGACTGTTAAAGTGACCGCTACCTTGATTTGTATCCTCTGATTCTTACCATGTACCAACCTCTAGGATAACTCACATCAAAATCTCATACTAAGGTTACCTTTGCTCCCATGGAAGCAGCTCAGAACTTTTTTCTTTCACTCCTGGAGAAGAGACTGGAGGAAACATTTCAATGGCATTTCTGTGAGGCTGTTCTCACCTACCCTACACTAGAAAGGCGTAGGAGTCACTTTTAAGGCTTAATTGACTTTAGGGTCTGAGTACATGGGAAGGTATTTTATTAAATTGTTTAACTTCTTCCACACTACCTCCTCAAAACCACTGACACTGAACTCCACTGTGCTAACTGAATTTTCTGTGTTGTTTTGTGAAATTTCACAGAAACATAAGTGCTTCACACAGATCTAGTCAAATATTTGCGTTAAGGGGCAGAGCAAAGTTTCTTACAGACAATAAATACATATATTTTCTTTAAAACATTAAGAAAAGGAGGCTTTTGCAGTGTGTGATTATATTAGCCTTCTTCCTTATCCCATGAAAAATATCATTAGAGGCAGTGGCGTGAGCCTTCCCTTTCACATGAGTTGAGACTAATTGTTAGAGCTGCTAAGACATACTGCCAGGCCGGCAGATTAAAGATGTCTGTCTTTATCTTCCCACTGTTTACTTATTTTTTTTCTTTACTTTCCAAGAACTGAACACTGCTCCCATTTAAGGGCAATAAAATCAAGTCTTTATGTTCAAAGTTTCTTTAGTTTACCAAGTATACTTGCAAAAGAAACAGGAGCTTTCCTCTCTTCCCTTCTCCAAAGCTTTTTATACTTTTCTCCTCAGAAAGACCGCATCTCTGCTTTCTAGTCTACCTTCATTACTAGCTGTGATACCTAGTCTTAGTCTCTTCAAAAGTTTCCTCTAGAAATGTTATAACTTACAAATCTCTTTCAACCATTATCAACTTGTGCAGGTGTATGTTCTCTCTGCCTTCTCTTTAATCAGTTACCAAGAAATCACCATGCCTAAACTATTTTCCTTTTAACGAGACCTTTACTACCCCTGTTACTATTCCAGTTCTTCTTTCTGGGTGTCTGATCTCAACCAAGTGTTGGACTGTGCTGCGGGAAGGTGGCCATTCCTTCTCCTGCCGAGAGAGTTACATAAGTCCAGCCCATCTAAGAGGAGCTTAGTCTAGGTACAGACTCTCAAGACTTTCAGAGGGACTCTCTTGTCCACCCTCAGTCACACTCACACACAGACTGGATTATTAATAGAGTTAATATACTTTTTCTCCTGTTTTGAAAATTACTATAGCTCCTCCTGTGACAAACCTCTGAAGCTCAGCAAAGCTCCCCCAAGGTCAGTTTAAAGTTTACTGAAGTCAGTGAAGCATTGGTGGCTAGCGGTGGAATAAACACAAAATAAGAATATGAGAAGCAAAATGAATGCTAACAAGAATGAATAAGTTTCCCAGAATAGACAGGAGTACCACATGTAAAAAGAGAAGAATAGAAAAACCTGAAAATGTGGAAGGATTCAAGGCAAAATCAGAGGTTGAAGCTGTAACAGAATTGAATGAGAAGCACTTGGAATTTGGTGGTGAAAGAATGCATGAGATTCATAGCAAAATAGCAACATATATAAAGAATGAAGTGAAAAGTGTCAACAGATAAAGGAAAAACATGCTCTACATTGCAGAATAAGGACTGAGATAGAGTCTTGTTTTCCTTAGAAACTCTCTCTAGGAAAACACATTGTAAAACCAAGCATATTGAATAGTGAATAAAGGGTTTAAATTTCTAGGGTCACACATTTAAACATAATTTAAGTGTATACTTAAATGGAATTTAAATCAATGTTCCTGTGGAAAATTAAGTAGCCCTTCCTTTCATTTCTGTTGTAATCTGAATTTATGAATGGTAGCTGAGAAACTGAAAACCAAAGACTTGCCTTCAGATTAACACATATATTTTGTGAAATGGAAACCAATATGTCTGTCTCTGCACTAATTATCCAATTGGAAGTGAATATCTCTTTCATTTAACACAAAGACATTGAAGTCGTATAGTTCCCTAATCTTTTCAAAGTTGTTGTAATATCACTACCATCTTCTTCAATGGACTGTCTGCTGAAATAGGTGGAGAAGATCCTGCCTGTTGGATAGCGCCTAATACTTAGGCTCCGTTTCACAGGAATCTTTAAACAACAGCTCTACCCTAAAGGAGGAGTTTTATATTCATTGTGAGCTTTAGCAAGTGCATTGACTAAGTAAAAACATGCTACTTCTTTTGTCCATTCACATCATAAAGTCATCATGGATTCAGAGAATAAAGCTGTGGGGTTCTAACCTTAGGCATCTCTCATCGAGACCCCAAAGCCATGTTAGGTCATCAGCTGTATTCTGCTAAACCCCAGTGAGTGAACATCAGTCCTCTATTTTTAGCATTGACATACAACTTTTTCTTTTATGGGGCTCTTCTCAGGATGGATCCTGCTTCTAAAACAACCAAAACTCATGCATACCTTCGAATGCTCAGATGTTCAACTGACCTTAAAAATCTTTTCCATGACAATAAGCATGTATGTGAATGATTTTCTGGACAACATTATGATGCTCACTACCAAGATCAATCCTCAAATGAAGAATGAACAAAAAAACCATTAGAATGTATTCTTAAAAGTACTTCTAAAAATTCTCCTAAAAATAACAAGTGAAAATCTACCTATAGTAAAAACCAGTATCAAAAGTTTCACCTCTGTAAACAACCCATCATGACAGTCTTTGAAATGTGATACGTCAATCCATATATCCTATTATTTATCAAATATATTTTATATACTTGATAAATCAATATATATACTTGATTACATTTCAAAATGCAAATATATGTATTTAAACTAGAAAGAGAGGGGAAATAAAATACTGAAAAAGTATTTCCATGGATACAACGGTGCAAAGTAAAAGTAAACAAAGAAACTTTGGGCTACCTACGATCTTTTGAAAGAAGTGTGCACAGTAAAGGTATTTGATATATCCCATTTTGTACCTGACTGTCTTTCAGTGAAATCTGTAAGGAGTTAAGAGGGCCATGCCGCCTCAACAATGCAGACCTGAGGGTCCAGTGAGGTTGGGTGATTCTTGTTCCCCCCCTATATAGAAATCTGCTTTTTCTTTTCCCTTTGACAAAGCTGGCCAGATCTGCTGACTATTGTGTGAGGCCACTGATCACCACCTGCCCATCCTTTCTTTCATAGTCCTTTGATATTCATGTTTCTCAAAAAAGAAGAAAAACCAGCAATCTCTGGGCAGCATGCAATGCAAGAGCTGCAATTTGCTGAAGGCTTATAATGGCCATTCTCAGTACTTAGTGCGCAGACAGGGGCAGGCAGAATTTCTCCCTGGTTTGGGGGAAGAAGAGGTCTCCCATACTGCAGTATATGAATGCTTCATAATTGTAATGTAGACAGATGCCCATGTAATGCATTCATATAGGGATCTTAAATACATCTGATAATAAAGGTTACAATATTTTTTTTTTCACATTTCCATCTTTGCCACTGCAGTTTTCTTTGGATTAAAATATTCCTGCAGAGGAATTTACAGAGTTGTGTAAATGGATGGTATCCTGAATATGAAGTCAATTGCTTCTCATCATTCCAAAGAACACAAAATGCTTTGATTGACTTGTATATACCTCCAAGTGAAGCCAGTAGGAATTCCTTTCAAGGGGAAAAAACTGCAAAAATGAAAGACATTGATAAATAAAAATGTATTTATTTATTTAATGCATTTAATTCTTTGATTTCAAAATATCAAAGACAAGATAACTTTACTTTTTACAGGGAAATATACAATGGGTAAAGCGCTTTATATCCACTCTGCATGCACTTTCATTGTACCTTATGCCTGTAGAATTGTGAAGAAACCTTTTGTGTAATGAAAGCAAAAGGCATCATTCTGACTCTGTTAGTGTCGTGTTTTCAGAGTCGTTCTGGAAACAGTCTTAAACACAGCTTCAATAAGCTTTGCTTTACTCCAGCCAATTCAGTCACACTGTGCACAGAGCATGAGACAGTCAGCTGAGGAACGATAATAATTCTTTCCCTCCACAGGAGCCCAGGATGTGCAGCCCAGTGCCAGTAAGGTAACAGCTCCAAGAAAGACACCTTCCAAAGGAGGACAGCTGAGCCTGGATTCCTTCCCATTGAAAGCACTCATGACTGATGCATGCTGTGAGATGGCTGTGTTTTCAACCACAGGTTTCACTGTCACACAAAGAATATAGTTCTATGTTTCTGTTTTTTTGCCTATTTTGCACTGCGTTAAATTAGTTGTTAAGTAAGCATTTCTTTGCCAATGGAAATTTGATTCTGTTCTTAAACGACTGAAAACAATGTAGCTGTAAAAGACCCAGAACAACACATGGACAGGATATTCCATGGGCAGATGGCGTGCTAGCCTGACCTTGTTTATCACTGGACCACATCCTGTGACAACGTATTTTTGTAATGACTGCAGCAGTCCCAGGCTTTCCATGTATTACATTCCTCCCTTCTTATTCAGGTAACACAGCTGTAAGGTCAAAGTGGCATTTCTAATGTTGACTTAGTTATTGTAGTACCTAATTCTGCTGGAGACCTTTGAAATTTTAAAATATATATATCAATCAGTGCATCTAGGGATAGTTTTTATAAAAAACATTCTAATGAATGCTATTCCAATTATTGATAAAGATTTTGAACACAGCAGAACTTGTATTGAAAAGAAGATACAATTTGCTTTTCACTCCTTTCAGCTTAATAAAAAATTTGGTTAAACCATCTTGATACTTGGTTCCTATTTGAAACAGATTTCGAATTTATTGTTCCAGAAATTTCAAATCAACTATATCTGTAGCAGGTATAAACACATCATTTTTATACATTAAAAATACAAAAAAAAAAATCTTTTATATCACATACTTACAAAATTTTTTGTCCCTAAAAACTTAAGTAGAGGCATTAATGACTACATTTTACAGTTTTTCTCTGTACAAAGATTTTTAACTCAAATTATACATATATTTAAAATTTGAATTTTATATGAAAGAGTAGAGTAGAGTAGAGTAGAGTAGAGTAGAGTAGAGTAGAGTAGAGTAGAGGGGCAGAATCACCTACCTTGACTTGTTGGTCATGCTTCTTTTGATATAGCCCAAGATATGGTTGGCTTTCTAGGCTGCAAGCACGCATCGCCGGTTCATGTTGAGCTTCTCATCAACCAACACCTCCAGGTTCTTCTCCCCAGGGTTGCTCTCAATCCGGTCTCCGCCCAGCCTGTAGTTGTGTTTGGAATTGTCTCGACTCATGTGCAGGACCTTGCATTTGGCCTTGTTGAACTTCATGCGGTTTGCACGGGCTCACCTATTAAGCCTATCATGATTTTCCCTTAGTGAAGCCATGCTGGCTGTCTCCAGTCACCTCCTCGTTTTCTTGACCTATGATCCTGCCAGGCAGAGAGATGAAATATATCTTCATGTTAATATATATCTTAAAGTTTCCATCATTCTTGTCTCATACTTTTATTAGCTTTTTTGAGTTTCAGTCTCCTCCAAATTCTACCAAATAATTAGGAGTTCCAACAGAAAGTACTTTCTGTTCATAAAATAATAATAAATCTAGGGGAGAAGAATATTTATCCTTCTTTCTGTGAAAACCTCCTCTACAGTTTGGCTAGTCCAGATGCTGCCCTTTAAGAAGAGGGAAAGTTTAAGCTCAAAAGCTGTCAGATCTTTGCACATAGTAAGGTCAGCAGAAATTTCAGCAGACTATACTCTTTATTTTGGCAGTGCTTTGTATGCAGATACGGCTTCAGCTGAAGTTTACACATCTGCACTTTAAAAACACAATGTCATTTTTCATCCAATCACTAGTCTATAGAAGTGCTAGATTTTAAGCTTTGTGTCAATCCATAGTGCTTTATTTTGGCTTCAGAGTACAGATTTAACTCCCTAGCAACTGTGATACATGAAGACTCACTCATCAACTTTCAGGCTAGGAATAATATGTAGAATATATTTGTTTGAAAATAAAGGATGAGTCACAAAAGATAACTCAGAAGATGACCCTAACACAGACTATTTTGCACAAATTTTGTCAGAAATGTTTCACATCTAATATTTGTACCAAATGCATATAATGACAAATAATATATGTAAAGCAGAGACCTCTGAATTAACACGGTGCGGTGACAGAATGTTCAAATGTTTTTTCTAGAAGATATCAGACTTTTGGGCACTATCCTGCAGATTCTTATCTTCAGCAGGTAGTCAGACTTCCTGCAGCCTCGCCAACCCTGCAGTCCCAAGTCCCCTCTTCTTCAATCTCATGGCCTTGGTCACACTGTGATTATCCTTACCTGTACTATGAAACTGTCTTGGCCTCCAGCAGAAGCTTCCTACACTCTCACTACACCCAGAGGGGGTCTGTGGCCTCTATTAGATACTGAAGGGGATCAGAGAATTACCTGGGGAGAAAGTTAGGTAGCTGGTGCTGAAGCCACAGCAGAGACTCTTCTCACAATTTAACTCTCTACATGATCAAGTCTCAGTGCTCATGCACACGTGCACGGTTTTATTAACAATATAGGTGTTCTCTCAGAGCCTTGCTCCATGAGGCTCTATGGGATTTTTCTCTGACAGTTCTTCATTTCTACAGTCATAGACTTATTTCTTCTATCAAGTGCCTTCAGCACACTTTCAAGCCAGGGTGCCTGATGGCCTGAACAATCAGCTTTGTATAGCACAATCCCCAGCCCAGTTCAGGAACTGTTTTTGTCTGACTCTTATGAATGCTTCTTCAAGATATGCAATACATATAGAGAAAAATAAACTCAGAATGCTTAATATTTATTATGCCAGTAGGTCCACAGTGTCCAAGTCGCAGCTTGAGTCACTGCAGTATCTCCCCCTTCTCTATACTCTATTACATTGCTATATATTTTGGTGACTTATTTTAATACAGAATTCACTTAAAACAATTTTTCCATATTTCAGGGAAATTCAATAGTAGAGAGAGGATAATGATACAAACCAGCCCAATCTAAGTGAACTCTTTAGCAAGTTAAAAGGAATAATGCATGTGCTGGAGAAAAGAAAAATTATCTCCTCATAAGAAGGCACAGCCGAGAGCTGCACAAGCAGAATTCCTCACTTTCATCTGCAGAACTGAAGTATGACATGTTATTATCTGTTTATGGAATGCTACTTCTATTTTGGTTGCTTAGTTCTTCCTATCCTAGCATCCTGCTTTCGTTTGTACTTTACTTATCTTTAGCTGCTCAGGGGGAAATTTCCTATGCTGGACATTGGTCTCAAAATGGAAAGTTTCAGGAAAAGAGATTTAAAAATTTCCAGACTGAGATTAATAAATTTTTTTTTTCTCATGTTAACAAATTATTCAGCAATAGCTATGCTTAAGAACCTGCAATTCCTCCAGATTTTTCAACTGAAACTTGGATTTTGCTGATATCTCAATATCTAATGATTTCAGTGAAAATCACCCTTATATAGCAAAATTTTTTTCCTCTGTAAAGAACCACATTTCTTCCATAATTCATTGAGACTTGATTGAGAACAGCTGTTAAACTATCCAACGATTACATCTCTACTCAACATACTTTGCATCAAAAGACACCTGTCCGCACCTGGACTGTACATGCATTATCCTAAAGACTAGCTGTGCCGAATTTTAGACAAGTTGCTTGTGGACATTATCTTGTGTTTTACATGTTTTTAATACAATGCTTAATTATGCGATCCATAGGGTGCTTTTTAAGGAGGAGTGGGGGCAGGGCAGTATCTCAGGACCATTTTATATGGCACCTGGGAATTGCTAGGATTGTACAGTGAGTGAAGCTGCTGTGTGGGGAAACATTGCCTCAGTAACAGACTATAATTACGAATGAAGCAAGGTTTTGAAGAGAAGAAAGCAAGCTGGGAGAATTCTTCCCCATCTGTGCTTCAGACTTCCTATGTGATGCACAAAAAGTCCCTCAAACTGAATGTTTCATAGCTGACCGTTAACTGTTCCTTATCTCTGGTTGCCCTACAAATACCTTAGGCTGTGATTTGCAGAACAGAAGACCATTAGTACCAGCAGGTAAAGTCAGGAAGAATGTTTATCTTAAGGTCTGAGTAGTAAAAACCCCTAATAATTCTACCCAAAGTTCTGTCTTGTCCCTAACATTGTTTCAAGAAAAAAGGATGGTTATAGAGAATACTTAGCAGAGCTGGTTGAAAACTTCTCTAGGGAATTTTAATTACAAAATACGAATTTGATGTGGCCAAAATAGTTTATGAGAAAATGCTAATTCCATCAAAACTTTAAACAGGAATCAGGTTGTCCCTCCCACTATACAATTGTGGAGAATTTCTTCTGAAATTTTTAAAAAAATAAAATTGGAGGAAGTTGAACATTAATTAATATAAACATTATTGGAGCAGAATTATATCTGATTGTGTTATAAAAGAAAATGCTGTACCTACATTTCATTGTAATTCAATCTTCATATACTGCATATCTGCAAATAAAATAAATTACTAACATCACATTTTTCTCCCTTGATCTTTTTTATGTGGTGTGTGATGAAAGGTGATGCATTTTTTTACCTGATCCAATTTTTAAACTATTACATCCCATATGGCAAGAATGTCCCCTTTTCTTGTCCCAATACACCGTGCATTGGTCAACAGCCCCAAGAATCATGTCCCTTCCTTGAGACAGTTGAAGAAAGGAGGGTTTCAGGAACTGCTCACACATACTGTATCTTCAATAGATGACCAGACAGGGCTGAATCAGGAGTTCGTTCAGGTCCCAGAGCAACCAAGTGATGCTGTTTTTGGTACCTTTGTCCATCTTCCATTTCCATATAAGTAGGTAAAGGATTTCTACTGGCCTTACTGCAGGTTGTATGATGTAACTCCAGCATGGGATCTGCAAACAAAACACATAAACTCTTGCATCACCTGAGTTTCATTGTTTTTCCTACCTGAAATGACTTATAATAATTAATGACTCTCCTTACCCAACTCTGTTTCATAATAAGGTATACTGGAAATGCATCTTTTGCTAAAAGAAATTTGTTACTAAAAATTGTTCAGCACTTGTCAGGTAATACATCATTAGATTAACTCCAATTTAAATATTATCATGCTGTGGAGGAATCTGCCTACACGTGCCCCCAGTGCATTACTACTTTCAGTTCCCCTTTTTGTTACAGAACAATACTAAAATAAAGATTTTGTTTATTTAAGTTATGGTAAGCCTCACTGTAATTTGGGTCAGAATTATGTAAAAAATAACTTTTAAAGAAAAGTAATACAAAAAGTATTGATTTTGCTCATCCGTCATTAACATGAAAGATAGACTCACTGTATTTCATGTGTCTATGTCTCACTGAAAAAAAAAAAAATCCCTTAGGAAGATTTTGGTTAGTAAATATTCAGGTTTGGTTTATATATACATTTTTTTATACTTGCATTTTTATATCTATATATACATGAAAGACATCCATATAGTCTAGAGTACTCTTTCCTGAAATTGTGCAGTGTATCCTTTATGTGAACATGTACGTATCTATTCTCGGTCTGCACTGAGTAAATTTTAAGGGAAATATCTGCACCTCCATTCTTTTCCAGTGGGTAGAATGAATACTACAGTAGTCAGTGATGTGAGGAAGGTGACAGTTCCCTAACTACCCACCTGACAGTATTTATGACTAAGCTAGTTCCATTAAACAGTTCAGTCTGTCATAAACAACAGATCATCACTCTGGAGAGGTTATATGAAGTGGTTTATTAAACTGAACAGCAAAAAAATGTGTATCATTCATTACACTGAACAGCAAAAATGTGGGTTATACAGACATTACAGCAGGCTCATATACATTTGGATGAAGTCATATTTTTAAAGAGACAGCTTTACTTTTTTGCTTTGCTTTATAATGAGGCAGTATATAGATTTACCAATTACCACAGCATGTGTTCCACCTATATTTTACAATAAATGAACACCCAATTGAGAATCCTACAATAAACTATTGTATGCTCCTTTTTAAATGCAAGTATTGGAACACTGGATATTTTTGTTAGGATAACCTACCTGTGGAACTGCAAAGTGAAGTTACTTTAACAATATATCTTTAATATACTCTCTTACAATATGTGTATCTGTATATTATTCTAGCCAGCATGGATTTAGAGAGGAGACATTTGTAATTGTATGAACTCATTTCCTATCTGTAATGCAAACAGATTGATTTTAAGATTATTATTTGAGCGTATTACTTAATCTACATAACTAAAGACCAGACTAGCATTCTGCTCATCTAAAAATATTTTGTCAGTCACAAGACTTTACAGAGGAACTCTGAGTATTCAACTAAGCTCATTAACTGGGAGATTTCACTAGTTGCTTCTCTTCTACAACAGCTCAAAACCTTCTGTTTACATAGTCTTCTTCCAAGTTCCCTTCAGAACAAATGCACTGCCACTCATGTACACCTAAGACCTCAGGATAGTTGTGGACATAAAGGATTGCATTACTCTTGCCTAAATTTCATGCCTACAGCATTCATGTGCAGCTAACCTAATCACTCCGAGCTCTGTTTGTAATCAAGGATAGGAGCAAGCACGTATGGAGCATAATTTGTCTCACCGTAAAGTGAAGATGAAATAGGCCAAATTTGCTCAGATTAATTTTGTTCACCCAAAAGAGTGCTATGACTTTGAAGGCAGGCAACAGAAAATGTAAAGGCAGGGTTAAGGAGGAAATTTTATAAAAGCCTGTGGCAGGTTAGCCTTGGCCAAATGCCAAAAGCCCACCCAGCTGTTCACTCACAACCACCCCCTCCTCAGCAGGGCGAGGTGCACAGGAAATAGGAAGAACAGGAATGGGGAAGCTCGTGGGTCGAGATAAAGGCAAGCAGATCATTTACTTATTACTGTAGTAGGCCAAAGAGACTCAGCTTGGGGAAAATTAAATTACATTAATTTCCAATTAAAATAGATTTGGATAATGAGAAACAAAAGTCAAACATAAACCCAAGACCTTTCCTCTTCCCTTTCCCAGGCTCCACTTCACTCCAGACGCCCATGGAGAGGGGATGGGGAATGGGGGCTGTGGTCAGTCCATAACAGCTCCTCTCCGCTGCTCCTTCCCTCTCACACTTTTCCCCTCCTCCAGTGTGGGCTCTCTACAGGTCACAGTTCCTTCAGGAGATATCCACCTGGTCTGGCACGGGGTCCTCCATGGGCTGCAGTGTGGATAGTTCCTCCACCATGGACTTCACCAGCTGCAGGGGAACCTCTGCTCTGGCACCTGGAGCACCAACTCCCCCTCCTCCTTCTCTGACCTTGGTGTTCACACTGATGCCTTTCACATATTTTGGATCACTTATCACTGCCTGCACAAGTTCTTTTTTACCCTTTCCTGAATACATTTCCCCAAGACACCCCCACCTTGGCTGTGGGGCTCGGCCATGCCCTGCAGTGGGTGGGTTGGAGCCGGCTGGAACCGGCTGTGTCCGGCACGGGGCAGCCCCGGCCTCTCCTCACAGGGGCCGCCCTGCAGTGCCCCCCAACCCCCCCAGCACTTGGGCACCTGCCCCCAATACAAAGCCCCATAAACAACTTGCATTATTTAAGTGTGAGGAAAATAAAAAATAATAGTTCAAACACTTAAATTTACTGGTTTTTAGCAGAGTTCCAGCAGTATATCCCACATCCTAATGTCTCTTGTACTAGACTGATTTGATTTTTTTTTTTATATATTCAAATAAAATGACACTCTACCATTTTTCTACTACACCATTTTCCAGTACTTACTAGAGCTCCGGGGTCTGATAAATTTATGGTCTCTTCTAAGAACGGTAGCCTCTGTTACAAGCCAACAGATCATATTTGTTGTATTTCGTTCATTGTCATTTTATTCAGCTTAAACTGAGACTGTCTTTGAAGAGGACTATCTCTCTCCACTCACTGTCCTGGGAGAAAAAATTTAGGTGCCATTAGCATGAGTCGCCTTAGCTGGCCTTCTGGCTAAAGCTGAACCTGCTTGAAAACAATCTCCTTTTGCACATATTCCTAATACATTTTCACTGCCTAATAAGGATCAGAGGCAGGTTTACTCTGGGCTATGGACGTAAGTAAAATAGCATCGATGAGGAGCATGTGGACCCCCAAACTCTGGCAAGAATTCTTTCCAGAACACTTCGGTTCCAGGTTGAGATTGTGCCCAGACTGTCAGTCAGCTCAGAGGATGAAGATGGTCAACTTCACCCCTTTGGGGCTTGGGAAAGGCAATGGATTTACTGAAATGGGTTAGATCTTTTTTGCTCTGTCACCGGCTTACTTAAAATCTCAAATTTGCAGCAGTCATTCTGTCTTACTTTGGTCCATTATAGTGACTTTCCATCTTTTAAGGCTCTTCAATTTAACACAAGGTCTTGGGAATATATTGGGATCAGGAGTGTGTAGAATAGATAATCTACAAGTTCCTTTTTTAATTATTACAGACACTTGCAATTGAAAAGGCTTGAAACCAGTGAGCCAGCTGATTTCTTTCCTGCCTACAGAAAAAATAAGTAGGCAGTGGAGTAGGACTGGAGTCAGTTTATTAGGTACCCCACCTTGCCAGTGAAGTTTTCCAAAACCATGTACAAAATTATTATCTTTCTGTTCTTTCATGCCTCATTTTAATACATAATTATTGATGATTATTTGTTGGGAACGCTGCTGTTCTTGTGCAGTCATACAAATTCAGGCATGCTGATGGTCCAAAGAGATTAGGTAATCTTGCAGTGAAACATCCCTCTGCACTGTATAAGTAAGCACTATAAATAATGACTATGATGACAGACCTCTTAAGACTTGGTATTAAAAAATAAAGTTACTTTTAGTTGTCTATATTTTTATTGAACATTTACATAAGCTTCAGGAGTTGTGCAGGTATCTACCATTAGGACAGTATCCTAAGGAGACCATCGGCATTCACATTTGGATTTTCACATATAGGATTGCTGCTCTCTATCATCATATTTCCTTCCTATTTACTCTGCTCTGTAAGAGTTTAATGGACTACACTGCATAACATTCTATCTTTCATTTGGAAGAGGTATGCCTTTCCAGACTATTGGTATATTTTACAGCATAGTGAAACAAGTATTCCACATTATTAACTCAGTCCCTCCTTGTAGCTTGTACTTCCAATTTGTCTGATGTGTCATCACTCAAAGACAAATAGGAAATACATGCGGGGAAAATAACAATAGTGAAGAAGCTCAAGGAAGTTTTTAAATAGTATTCACATGATTTGACAAATTGTGTGACCACAGCAACACCATGAGTTGCAATAACATACATCCTTTCAATGGTCTCATCACTGGTCTCTTTCCCATGGAGGAATAATATTAGTTGAGCAACAAAAAAGTTGTAATTAATCTTTTACGTGATTGTACTTTATGCACAACAGGAAAATAATAGTAATAATTATCCATAATGAGTTTTATATAAGAAAATACTGCCTTGTCTCATAGGTCTTAGTGCTAGAATTTCTATTCCAGACTCTTTCTTTAGTGGTGGACAGGTTAATGTGGATCACAGGCATGACATCACCTGTGTTCCTCATCTTTTCACTTCCTCGGTGTTTTTAGAAAGGATTGTGTGTACCAACATGGGGTACTTTTTTGTTCAGTGGCTGTGCTCTTCACCACAGGTCACAATTCCTATTATCATTTATTTCTTTGTTTATATGTGGCAACTTTCATGTGTGGATCTTCCAAGCCTTCTGTAGGATGGGCACTCTCTTTTCTGGCCTATACCCCATCGTCTTGCAACCACGTTCACTGAGGAACACTTCCCAGGCCCACAGCCTTTCTGTAGCCTTTACAGTGGCTATGTCTTATGCAGGCTGAGCCCAGACTGGCTGCTGTCATCAGCTGTGATGAAGGTTTTGACACATGGAAAACTTGTGGTACCTTTAAACAGATCCAAAGTGGAGGTTGTGCCACTTATTACATGCTATGGGAAAGCTAGATGTAGCACTTACTGCTTCTGTAGATACGATTCATCAAATCTTCTAAAGATTAGTAGGGAGTTAACAGGTTTAATATTGAAACAATGAAGCAGTTGAGCTTCACCCTAGGAGGATTCCTTGTCTTTTGTCACAAGAGTATGAGATTTTAGGCAGCTGAGTGACAAGCATCTACTATTTGGTAAGGAGGCTGTTTGGAGTGCAGGATGTGGCTGTTGTTGGTTCTATCATCCTCTTGGAGCCAAAGGATCTTCACCATATTTGCTTCATATCTGGATGACTATCAGTATCTACCAGCATACACCTCAGAATGAACTTTTTGCATTTGGAGAATGGTTTGGTGGTTTTATTCACATGTGTATGTAGTGTTATTTCAAACCCATGCTGCTCTTGCCTGCCTCTCACACACATTGTACTTGCCTGGTGCTATTTTCTGTGCATTAATATTATATTCCATCTCAGAGATCATTGGTGGGATCTGACCTGCCCTGCAGTGGCTCTTGTATTGCCCTTTCCCAGTCAAATCTGCTCTTTTGGACCTGGTTTTTAAGTCCTCACATCTCTGTATGTTCGCATCCTTACATATCTCTTCACCTTACTTCTCTGCTGTGGATGCTGTTTAGCTGATGTAATTCCTATTTTTCTCTTGAATCCATAAGAGAGGCAACAGTAACTGAAAGGCATCTTCTGTTCACTTCCCTCTTTTGTAGTGCTACTCAGCAGTTGTCCCAACACTGACTAGGGATTCAGAGGTTCAGGAAACAAGTAAAACAGAAAGCAAAGTGGTCTTGCCTGTTCCAAGTACACAATCCCAAGATCAGTAAAATTTTGAAGGAAAATATGAAGAAAAAGTTTTCTATTGGTTTCAACAGGGGCCACAATTTTACATTCTTTGCTTCCAGTCAGATCTTCAATATGATTGTCATACACCATTTTGAAAATAACATCTATAATGCACTTACAGTGGTCGTCAGAATGGTTAAGGGATGTTTTCCCTTAAGCCACTATTTTGAGGCTTTTATAAACTGAAAATTATTGCTTGCTTGGATGACCTTTCTTCAGGCATGTTTTCAATGTCAAGGTTATTTCTTTTCTTTGACTGAAGGAGGGGTTTGATAAAATTAAATGTTTCTGGTTTCAAGCTATCTGAGTGGGAAAAAAAATGACAGTTTCATGCTTTGGAAAAAATGTTGAGATGATTATTTGCACTGAGTACTACAAAATGACTTAATTTTATCTTCAAATTTGTCACTCACAAAAGAGTAATTACATTTTAGAGAAAAGCTTTTCAAGAAAAAAACTTTTTGCTTGAAAATGGCGTAAAGGGCAAGATGGAACAGGTCCCTCAGTTTCCAAAAGAAAAAAAATATGCTTTTAGAAACATTCAAATGCATATACATATATATATGCCTGCAAATAAGTTCTTTATATTGTATACTGGTTTGTTGTCAATCATCCTGTTGTATAACTTTGCAACTACTCCATGTATGTCAAAGGCACAGGTAATATGAAAAAAAATGTACTTCATGTTATTTTACTTTTCTTCTTACAATAACTTGTCCCTTGTTGTATATAACTATACTATGCCTAAAACACCTGGCCCACTCCTAGAGCATAATCTAGCTCCTGTCCTAAATGAGGTGAGAATCCAGTGACAATTTTGATCATTTAATTATGTAGAATATCATCTTATAAAGACTATTATAGCAAATTATTAAGGTTATCAATTATAGCAGCTATGTCTGTTCTAGCATTTCCTAATTTCTGAGTTTTCTACTTCATAGTCCTATCATTCTTTTACCATTCTGCTGCAATCTCTTGTGTTTCATCTGACTATACATTGGTATTGCAAAGCTGATATAAATTTTCTTTAGACGGCTTTTTTGCGTAGCAGTTTTTCAGTTCATAGTAGTCCTTGAGGTATACAAAACTTGAAAAAGTTGTCTGGAACCATGCAGTAAGTCACTTCACCTAAAAGTTCTCTTATGGTACTATTGTAAGTGCATTATAAGATCAGAAATAGTTTGGATACTATAGTTTTACCATTTCAGCTTTTCACTGCTTATAGGTGTCACTAAGCATCTCATCTTTCCCTGTTTGAAGATCCTAATTCCATTTTATATGACCAATCTACACCACACTTTTTTCAGGCTTCCTATTTTTATTGGAATAATATCTTAATGCTACTGAATTCTTCAAGGTTTCTTCTTCTCTTTAAAATTCCATTCAAGTTATGCATTTTTCCATCTCTGCCACAGTGACACATC
Source organism: Aramus guarauna (assembly GCA_013400195.1). Taxonomy (NCBI): domain Eukaryota; kingdom Metazoa; phylum Chordata; class Aves; order Gruiformes; family Aramidae; genus Aramus; species Aramus guarauna. The sequence goes on from VXBL01006280.1 coordinate 799,178, forward strand.
TTCCTATCTGAAACTTACTTTCAAGTGATAAAAACATGGCACTGAAATTCCACTCCGTTAAAGTCAGTGGAAATTTTGCCATTGACTTCAGTGACTACACTGGATTCATCTGTAATGCATGCAAATGAAAAATAGGCAACTTCATGAGACTTTTTGAAACCTTCTGATTTGCCTAATGTCATCTGTCTCCATGCCAAGTCATGTCTAGTACACCAAACTAAGACTAGCACAGTTTTCGTGCTAAGTATATAATGGATTTCAAGTTCCTGAGAAGCAGTGTTGCTTAATTCTGCCAGTAAAGTACCTGATCCATATGCTGTACATGAGTTTTATAAAGATATGAAATGACTGTTCCGTACATACCGCATGTTCCTTACAAATATAAACCTCCACATTTAAATGCAAAACTTCACTGAGAGAAAAACAAGTTCTGACTTTGGTTTTGATCACTCAGATTTTTCTACTGAAATGACTTTGATAAGAGCGAATTGCTTTTCTCTGAGGGAAGTATAATTTTCTGCAGTATGCTTTGACTTGGAAATAGTGAAAAAAAACAAAGGACTAAAAAAAGAATCGTTTTAGTCTACCAAAGGACCATATTCAGCAAAGCAACTAATCACAAGCTAACATGAATTAAAAAAAGGTGTTCAAACATGCATAAAGAAATATTTTGGTGAACCAGGGTCACAGTGAAGATGCCTGTTAATTTATACACAAAAGTTATTACAACCAAAGAAAAATATCCCATGATGGGAGATATTAGTGTACCATGGTTGCAACAGAAAGTTAGCAACAAACTTACAGCTGTAATAATAACCATGAAGTATGCAGTTAGGCTCAAGTTTTGAACTGTGTTAAAATAATTCTTGCTGGACAAAATTGTGAGTAATTTTTTCTGGTACTTGTCTGTCAAAAGTTCTACTGCACTTCTCAAAAAAAGATGATCACTTATATGTAAATGACAGTAGCCACTTTGTAATCACTTATTTTCCTATTTCTTTCTCTTTTTTATGCAACAAATGCATATGAAATATTGTGATAGTTGTTTTAAATTTCTTATTTTCTACATTATCATTACCTATGCTTTTAAATTGTCTCCAAGTTGTTTTTTTTATCAAAAGGGTTTGATAACTGTAATTCAATTCACTATAACAAACAGTTTAAAGGGAATAAACCTAATACCAGCTTCAGGTGCTTCTTGAACTCAGCAGAATTTTCTGTAATTAAGAGACACCATATTGTGGAGGCATTTTGTTGGTATGATTCTCACCTTATTTTCCTTGGCAAACTCATGCTTTTTCTTTAGAAAGAGTTTGTTAGTCAAGTGAAACTCTCATTAAAGACAACAAATCAATAGTGTTTAAATAAAACACTGAATAAGTTCTTAAAAAGTCTTAAAGAAACACAGGTCTGCTGCTGATAGAGAGGTTCAACTGTTTTCCCTCTAGCTGAGCCTAAAGGCAGTGTGGAAGTGTCATTGCATTAAATAGTAGTTTTTCAGTTAGTGTCTTTGGGCTCTAACTCAACTTTTGGAAGAGGAAGAAGTGTGGACCAAAATCATAGAAATTCAGGACTATGACAAATTTTTGTGTCACTTTAATAAGTATGTCAATGTGACTACATAGACCGTTTGTTTAAATAAGATATTTGGGAACCACTAGATCTTTCTGTATATCATCAGACAAATTCTCTTTAAATACAATGAATGAAATTGATGATCCTCTTTCACTCATTCTTTTACCCAAGTGAAATCTGTATTTCAAGGCACCCAGCATTTCAGAGCGTCTCAGCCTGAGACAGAAGGAAGCTGAGGATCAAAACCATAAGCCCTATGATTAAATTATGACAAAGCTCTACCAAGAACGTGAGTTTAAAGGAGGTTAAGGTAAGGAGGGAGTATTCATGCTACCTAATAATTAGGCACCTAATCTAGGAGCCTGAATTCCATGTATAGCCAGAACACAAAGTAGCATGCAAACTACTGCCTGTGTCCATTAGTGGCCTAGGCTCCTAACTTTAGCTGTGTAATGTAGGTGATACACTCTCAAAGCATTAAGCAATCTTAACTGCAAGTACTGCAGCCACTTCCACAAGTAATATTTTGAAGATATTAGAATAATCTGTGTTAAAGGTATATCCCTGTTGGATAGCCCACTAAATTTTGCACACAAATTATTAGAGGAGGTTGGGGCTTGTTAAATCTATACTGTTACTACTCTTAGATTTTGCTTTTCTGTGTCAATTTTAAAATCTACTAAAATAATATGAAACTTCCCACTTGACTTTTTAAATGCCCTTCTCCTTTTTTTTTTTTTTTCCCCCAGTCCTTGTGAAAGACAACCATGCCAGCTGTTCGATAATGAGGTTAGCCAGACATGGCAAGCAGATCTCCAAAAGAAAAGACTTAGATTTTTCATGTAAGATCTATGTAATCAGATGAAAATAGAAAAAGTAGGAAAAAAATCTCTGATCTTAGAACTTGATATTTAGAGTACCAGGAAACTCTTCGACAATTTTAATTCAGATTCTAGAGTAATGGGAACCTCTACAGCCACATAAAAAACAGACCTTAGGACTAAGTGGTTAAGCTTTCAAACATTCTCTCATGCTGTTTCACTGTTTGATATTAACTGTGACTAAATCAAAACTACACTGTTTTTACTGGCATATCAGGTATTATAGGTATTCTGGTAAGATAAGTACAAAAATGTATATTCTAGTATATGATAGAAGCTATACCAAATAACATTTTTGATGGGGATGTTTAGGACTGACAAATGCCTTTAGGATAACATTTCCAACATTGAAAATAAGTGGAAATTCAATGAAGACTATGCAATTGGAAAGTCTTAGAAGATAATGCTGAGCATCATGGATGGCATTTTTAAGTAGGAATCTGTTAAACACTCCCAGTTATTTTAGTTTTGAGGTTTCTATAATAGTATGTCTCTGAAGTTATCTGCATTTTGTGATTTAAGTATTCCTCCATCTATGCACAAAGATCTTTATTTACACATTTCCCATGGAGCTGAGTCAGTGCTGCATACTATGCCTCTTCATGCTGCTTAGTAATTGCAGTTTTAAAAATGTTTAGTTTTGTGGGGGTGGTAGTGAAAACTATGATTAAGGGTTTCTTTTTAGGAGATGTTGCCTTGCTTTATAGCAAGGATAATAAAAATTTGAGGCTTTCCAATGTACTCTCAATATCTTGCAATTCGATTTCAAGCTTTTTTGTTTGAACTACAATCCTTAGTAACTTTAATCTACAAATAATAATAATAAAATCCTACTGATTGCTAAATTCATAGCACCAGCTTTAATGGATCTGGATAACAGTGTCATCCATTTGCAAATGTATATGAGCAGAAACTTGTGCCTGCCAGTGGAAAGTTATGGTTATGTCCCTAAAAAGAGGGATAGGGCTTAGAAGAATTGGATTCTGGTCATTTCTACGGACCACGTAAGGTAATGGGGGTGTCATGTATATGTCTGTTACTGTAGACTAATTTAAGCTGTTACAATCAAACCTGTCCATCTGAGGTAAGTAAGAACTTGCGTACTCCATAACATACAACAAAATGAAAACTGATCCACGAGCAAGTTCTAGTTACATCATCTTGATACCAGACCAAATAAAGCAATAGACTCAGGAGGATGTATTTTGCATCTTAGTGCAGCTGTGGTGAGTTCCCATTTGATGTGTTATTGTGAAAAAAGTTGTTGAAGCCTTCTAGGATGTGGCAATAGAACAACATGATCATTGTGTTGAAGTGTATGTACACTGAGGCTACTCAGAGCGACAACTCATGCTAGCATTAACAGGTTTGTTACTGGGGAAAATGGAAAGCAGAAGAGAGAGGAAGCAAGAATGCATGCACTGAGAATATGCATGCTGCTCTTTGAAAAGGAGGATCCACATGAAAATTTCAGACTGCTGTGGGTCTGTAGTGGAACAGATTTTTTAAATACACCTAGGCTTATCTTATTTTATCCACCAGGAGAATAAGTGTATTCTAGCAAGGCAAAGGAGTAAATTTGTGATAAAATTAGAAGCCAGTTATGAAATAGAAATATAAAAGCAAGAAAAAGCAACTTGAGAGCTCAATGAGATTGACATCAGGTATATTCTAGTCTCAGTTGTTTCTTAGGCATTACCTGAGACACCTCTCAGTTATGAGTCAAGAACCAAACCAGTACCACTTCTTGAAAGTACTGTCATTCGGAAAGAGAACTGTAGCCGGGGTCTCTTTTCCTCCAGTTTTACTGGGGATAATTGTATGTCCATGAGCACAAACAGTTTTCCAAACAGATTTCCCAGGAATCTTCCCTTTTCCTTTCTCCTCTAAATGGTTTAGGAAGAGCCCTATTTTATTGAGACTTTGTTTACTTGAAAAATGCAAATAAAATATTGTATAAACTTTTCAGGGATCGTTTGTCTTTTGACATCTAAAGATTCTTTGACATGTTAATTTTTTTTATGCCGGGTTTATCTTCCTACTTACAAGCTCTATTGAATTACAATAACTTTTTCTTCCCAGACAGTGTGACTTGCATTTATTATTCTTAAAATTAAATATCATTAAAAATAACCTGCATAACTTTGTGATGGTCTCATAATATCTGATCTCCTGCTGTCTTTCTAATGAAGATTGTGGAGGACCACTGATGACTGATGTGGCATTTGGAGTGGTTTCTTTTAAACTATTTTCCAAGCTAACTTCCCCGACCACCTCTTGTCAGATTCAAAGGTTCAAGCTGCCACAGCCAGATAGCTATTTAATCCTATGGTGACTGACAGGCAAAGTAATTACTGAAAGAAACCAGAGATCCACTGGGGAACATGCAGGAAATTTGCTCTGTGGATTTACCTCACAACCCATTGCAGCTGCTGCTGCATGATAGTTTCTCCTGCATCATTTAACAAGAAAAGACTAAAATTTAGGCTAAAGTGAGCCAGAAACTGCAACAGGATGCAGTAGCATAGAACCATAACAGATGTGTCTTTGCAGCTTTCCCTGTTTATGTGTGACTAAAAATGGGTGTATTTCTGAGAGATGCTGCAAATGGTCTGGATTTCATGTAGCCACAGGGTGTGATTTTTTTTTTTTTTCTTTGAAAGTTTAGAAATGCCTCTAAAAGCATCCTTGTATGATGGCTATAGACCAGAGATGTGAAAACACCATCTTTTTCACAACATTTGGTTTAAGTACTGTTATTCAGTTTTTACAGGGTGTCTCTAATAGCTGAATTTAGTTGAACTACAAATAATGGGGGTACACACATTCCCTTCTACTCTCTTTGCCCAAAGACTGTAAGCAGACAACTGTTTCACTTAACATGAGACAGTTGCCCATTAACAGGAAATTGCGTGTGACAAACTTTGTCTCTCTCGTAGGTTTCACCTGTCTCATGTTTTTCATTATGACAGATTAACAAAGACCTTATTTTTACATTCTGAACCACTGTTCATCTAAATAGGCAATAAAAAAGATCCTACACAGAAGCAGTTTATCTGTTTAAATACAGGCGATTTCAGATGTAACATCACAACAGAATTCTGCTTTTTTTCCCCCCAAATATTTAGTAGATTAAATTCCAGGACAATAAGGAAGAGGGCCCCTTCTACACCATGCAACTGATGCTACTTGGAGCAAGTGGGTTGCACTGATTACACAGCGGGCTCAGATAGGCAACCCCAATCGTCCAGGAATTCTGGAAGTCATCACAGACTGGCCAGAAGGCAAAGATTTCAGAATGTCTCCAGAGGAGGAGGTGACACATGCTGAAGAAGCCCCACCATATAATAAACTAACAGAAGATGAGAAACCATATGCCCTCTTCACTGATGGGTCCTGCCGCATTGTGGGAAAGCAAAGGAGGTGGAAGGCTGCTGTATGGAGTCCTACACAGCGAGTTGCAGAAGCTGCTGAAGGACAGGGTGAATTGAGCCAGTTTGCAGAAGTGAAAGCCATCCAGCTGGCTTTA
>VXBL01006280.1:805475-826986 GCA_013400195.1 Aramus guarauna
GCTTCAGGCAAAGGCAAGCCCATCTGTGGGACTGCTTTTGCTCAGGGACCAGGGTGCACTTGGTGGGTGATGAGAAAGGATGGGGAAATTCGGTGTGTACCCCAAGGGGATTTGATCTAAATTAAATTGTATGATGTTAATAGCTATATACTATATTAATGGTATGACCATAAGAATCACCCAAAACTAATGAAGGATGGACTTTGAGCAAAGTGCCACGATGATGGAACTAGAACTGACTCCAACTGGTGCCCAGGAACTTCACTGAAAATCACATCGGATGTCCAGACTATGAGCATGGACCATATCAAATACACCAGCCGTGATAAACTCCAGATGCAGCAATCCAGCAGCATGCACGATTGCTCCTGCCGTGAGAGACTGTAATGGCAGATGGAACCCAAAGCCATGGAGTAAATGAACTCAATGGACTTTTTAGAGTGATTGCCCATAGAGTAAGGGAATGATATCTCTGAAATAATGTGGGCATGACGTAGATGGTATGGAATAAGGGGTGGATAATGTCCCGGTTCTGGCTAGGATAGAGTTAATTTCACAAAGAGCCAGGATGGGTGAGCCAGGCTGGCTGGGGGCTATTCCATACCATGTGATGCCATGCTCACCATAAAGGGGGCTAGTTGGGGAGCGGTGGACTGAGTGTCCGGTCAGTCGTGGGATCAGTAAATTGCTTTCTGTTATCACTCATTGTGTATATCTGTTTTCAGTACTGTTGTTGATTGTTTCCCTCTCCCTTGCTGTCCCAGTAAACTGTCCTTACCCCAACCCATGAGGCTTTTGCCTTTGTTTATCCGTTCTCCTCCCCACCCCGCCAGAGGAGGGGTGAGTGAGCGGTGGTGTGGTGCTCAGCTGGGGCTCANGCGGTGGACTGAGTGTCCGGTCAGTCGTGGGATCAGTAAATTGCTTTCTGTTATCACTCATTGTGTATATCTGTTATCAGTACTGTTGCTGATTGTTTCCCTCTCCCTTGCTGTCCCAGTAAACTGTCCTTACCCCAACCCATGAGGCTTTTGCCTTTGTTTATCCGTTCTCCTCCCCACCCCGCCAGAGGAGGGGTGAGTGAGCGGTGGTGTGGTGCTCAGCTGGGGCTAAACCATGTCAGATCGAGATGGGGTCAAGAGTTGAGCTGCTGAAGACTGAAGATCTGATGGTCACCAGGATATCTTACTGGAAGTCTGTTAAAATATTAATTTTTAAGGAGAGACTCCTTTCAGGCCTTATTTAACATGATGCATTAGTATAGTGTATTTGGAAGTTTTGTGGGAAATGAGTATTAAATGAAGTACAATATTAATTTGGTAGTAAGTTTTCCAGTGGGATATGGTTCAGGGCCTTAAAAGTGCAACAAAACATGGGTGTGTACTGAAATATTTAAAATATTTGATGACTTTTTAAGAGTATATGCCCTGAATATTAAAGATCTAATATTTTAGAAGCATTTATCTAGAATTAACACTTCTCTATCAGATGCATTGGCTTGAAACATGCAACACCGGAACTGATACTAAAATAACCAAATCAAATTAAATAATGGATTGACAGGCAACTAAAATCAGGATTGGAATTTGCTCCATTATGCTGACTTTACCTGTCCCTTATGATCACCAAACTATTTTATTGCTTTGTCAAAGTACTCTTTTTATCACTAAGATAAATTTATGGATAGGAAAATGATCATTAGTAAAGAGAGGCTAAGGTTAACAGTGGAGATCAGAGAAAATGCCATCTTGAATCTACTCTATTGATGGAAAGATGATGAATCAGTGGTGTCAGTAAGCTTAGCTGCCCTTCTTCGTAATTGTCAGTCAGGTAATTTATTTTCTTCTAGTTCATCCCTTTCCTATATTTTTCTTCCACTTCCCTGTCCATTTACTATGCTTCCCATAAGTTCATTGTCACAAAATCACAGAATGGTGAAGGTTGGAAGGAGCCTCTGGAGACTGTCTAGTCCAACCTCTCTGCTCAAGCAGGAACACATAGAGGCTGCTCCAGGCTGTGTACAGTTGGGTTTTGAGTATCTCCAAGGATAGAGTCTCCACAGCCTTTCTGGGCAAGCTGTTGCAGAGCTCAGTCACCCTCACAGTGAAAAAGTGTTTCCTGATGTTCAGACAGCACCTCCTGTGTTAAAGTGTGTGCCTATTGCCTTTGATCTTGTCACTGGGCACCACTGAAAAGATCCTTCTTTATACAATCTTGTCACGTATTTTCATAAGATCCTCCTTGAGTTTTGTGTTCTCTAAGCTAAACAGTTCCAGTTCTCTCAGCATCTTCCTGCGATGGATGCTTCAATACCTTAATTACCTTCATGGCTTAATTTTCTTACTGGACTTGCTCCACTTTGCCTATGTATCTTCTGTACTGGTGAGCCCAGGTCTGGACACAACACTCCAGATGTGTCTCAGCAGGGTACAGCAGAGAAAGAGGAAGGATCCCTCCCTTGTCCTGGTGGCAACACTCTTCCTAGTGTGTCCCAGGAGGCTGTTGGCTTTCTCTACCACAAGAACACATTGCTTGTTCATGGTCAACTTTTTGTCCACTAGAACTGGCAATCCTTATTCCGCAAAGCTGCTCTGCAACCAGTCAGACCTCAGTATGTACTGGTGCCTGGAGTTATTCTTCCCCAGGCACAGGACTTCTAGCATTTCCCTTCTTTGAACTTCATGAGATTTCTGCTGTCCTATTTCTCCAGCCTATCAAAGTCCCTCTGAATGTTGGCACACCCATCTAGTGTATCAACTACTCCTCCTAGTTTTGTATCATCTACAAACTTAGTGAGGGAGCACTTTGTCCCATCATCCAGGTCATCAAGGAAGGTGCCAAACATCAGCCCCAGCATCAGCCCCCAGAGTGCTCCACTAGTGACTTGCCTCCAGCTGGACTTCATGTCACTGATCCAAACTCTTTAAGCCTGCCAGTTCAGCCAGTTGTCAGTTCACCTCACTGTCCACTTATCTCGCCCATAATTCTCTGTCTGCTTTTTAAAAGTATGTTAGTTACATTGTCATGTAAAATGCTACCATGAGGGGTTTGGATTTCAAAGTTTACATAATTTATGGGGACCAAGTTATATCAGATTTATAAAGAGATGAGTTTCCTCTAGTTTTTACCATGTTATATAAATTTGACCATATTATATATCACTTGATATATAATTCATATGATTACAGTTTGTCTTAAACTAGATGTATACTGAAGCAGCAACAAAGGCAGATCTAGGCAGGATAGGGCAGTTTGAGCAGTCAGGCTGTGATGAAATTCTTTGACCTTCAGATCTTCAGATAGAAGAGAGATGTGAAGTGACTATGTAATCAGTGACAGCAATCAGAAAGCCAATACATAGATTTGAAGAGATGTTTTTCACAACACAAAAAATAGAAAGATAAAATCAAACCTCCAAAAACATTTAAAGATATGCATTAAATTTAAAAACACGCTAAACGCTGTGTCAATAGCTGTAAAGGCCTATACGTTTCTCAGTTTTCATAAAATTCACACTATCCAAGAATGAAATGTTTGTCATTCAGTAGGAACAATCTAATGACCTTGGATCTATCCTGAAACACAAATGCATTTCCTCAACTGATATTTTGTCTTAACATCTGACCTCAGTTATAACTAGCTTTTGAATAAATCAGTCCCTGTGTGGCCCACATGATTTTCTGACCTCTTGATTAACTGCCTACACAGACGTATTGCTCTTTAAAAAACACACCCATTTAAACTCAAAATTATCTGTTTTCTGTTGGTTTAGTTTCACAATTTATACCCAGTTTCAAGCATAATAAGCTGTGATACTGCTTCACAAACAAATTTCAGTAGGAATTTAGATCTTAATTTGTAAATCCCGTCAAATATTTTGAAAGCAAATGGTGAACCTGTCAGTTAAGCACACTGTGGAATCCTTTGTACTGCCAGAAATGTACCTGAGTATTTGAATAATAGATGTAACTGAAATATCCAACATGCAGAGAAATTGTCACAAATTCATATAATTACAACTGCAAGTTTCTATAGGTGTTTGCCTTAGATAACTAAATAATGGCAATATCCAAATTTGCCGTTTCATGGCAAGTACAGGAAAATTTTAAAAAAATGTTATGGATGCCCCAGTAAATGAAGGCACAAAGCATTCATGTGTTAAAGGTCCGCCCTTCTCTGTATAAAGGGACATACAAATTATTCTGTTTTCTCATTGCGAATGTGGAGGCTTAGCCCACGCCAGGGATTAAAGTTTCTGAAGGATTAAAACTGATCAAACGTATAATGGAGGTCTCATGTGAGCTAAATGAAAATAATATACTAGAAGAACTCAGTGATGTGTTTGATTAAATTGGTTGCATTAAGGACACACTTCACATTTGTTTAAACCCTGAGGTAACCCCATTTATTACTCTAGCTGGGAAATTTCTGTTGGTAGTGAGAGAGTGCATTCTGCAGAAACTGTAATGCAAGCTGAATTTATAAGTTATTAAGTCAGTTAGTGAACCACCTGGCTGGCTGCAGTCAAAGGTGGCTGATGTGGGTAGGAAGGAGGAAGAGGAGATAGCAAGAGGAGAGAGTATGACAAGAAATAAATGAAATCTTGTAATGACTCAGTGACAACACCTCCATACACCAACTGTGGAAGAAATAAGTAGAAAACTGGCAGCAAAGTCTGAATCTTCTAAATGTATGCATTTTGCCCAATACATATTCCCACAAAAAATAACTTTCATATAATACGTCCTTTAATAAATGCTGTTCCCTGTGGTTACCTTAAATCCAGCAGGGATGTTTCATGAGCATACATGAGCATACATACAGAGGAGAGGAAACAGGAGTCAGACACAAACCCAAGCCTGGACAGCTAAAGAAGGCAGGCGCATCAGTCCAAGAAGACAATCCCCCAAGCCCCTTGCCCAGCTCAGATCTAGTTTTTTAAGTGCTTTAGTTTTCAGTGACAAATTTTCAGAGGTGTTCAATGATACGTTGTTGCTTCTTTTAGCACTAGTATATTAGCCAGTGAATATACCATATTCAGGGAGCAGGGACGGGAACCGTTTTACAATTGTCTATTTGCCTACAGAATCATTTTATCTCTTCTTTCCTCACTGCATCCACAATCCCCAGATCATTGTCCTACTGGATTGTAGGTCACGTATCAATAGACTAGTAATGGTTTGGTGCTTTTGGTACCAGGATTTTGAAAGAAGGGTGTGGCACTACTACCCCTATCTCCTACACTTTATAAGAAAAGCATGTCTTTTACCCACATTTCAAGTCAGCTTTTCAAGTTAGTGTGACTACATCTTGGTAGCCCTGAGAAAGATAACCTTAGGACTTCACTAAATACCTTACAAACAGACAAAGCAATTTGAGACTGTTTGTGTGATGAGGAACATTAAGAAACAATTTTTAATAGGTGCTGCTGGTTGTCTTTGGCTATTATTGCAGAATGGGAGGTTAAGTTTGAGAACTGTCTGGGTAAAATTCTTCTCTCCATACCTCTGGGTTAGAGCTGCAGTCAGTTCTCCTTCCATCTACATGGCATAAGGAAGCAATCTTAGTCTCTTGGAAATGCCTTCTAGAAATGCTAGAAGTCCCAGAACATCAATACCTTTAGTGCTAGAGCACTAAAGTAAGTGAATAAAGTGGGGTTTTTTAGGCATGAGTCTGAACCTGAGACAATGTATAACTTTGTGTAGAATTACTCAATATATTCCATCTTGTTGACTAGCAGTAGGTGCAGATGCACCTCAGGATTTTCAGCAACTTCTTCATCCATGGGCTGGCACTTCGTGATCTATTTTAAGGCACTGATACTCCCCATGATAGGGAGAATATGTGTAGTGTAGTACATAATAAACGGGCAGTTGTCAATCAAAGTGTTGATGTGTACTTCTTAGGTTACCTGAGATACCTGAGGACAAGAATACACACTATGAGGTTTGGCGCAATACAGAGGGACAACTGCTACACTTATTAGCAATGCTATGCCTTGTAGAAATACTCAGCTGACACCGGCAACAATAAAGCTGTGTTAGCAAAACTCCCATGTTAATAAACACTAGTAATAAATCATATGATAAATAGATTAAACCAAACAAAAGGTAAACCAAGCAAAGAATGTTGTGTCAGTGCCAGGGCCTTAAGATATTCAAGCATTACAAATTTCTTCTACTGGCCTTTTGTAGTCATTACAAGAACTGTCCACTTGATTCTAAAATCTTAGACCTCTGAGAATTAGAGCTTAACCCACATCCCTTAAACTGAAGCTGAATTAAATTTTCAGCAGCATAAATTGTTTTAGGAACAAAAGTTAGCTGCAAAAGAAGAAAGGACAGATATAGGACAGATTTTTGTAGGACAGATTTCAGGCAGAATTTCTTTAATATGCCTCAAGGGAAGGTAGACACATAAATGCTTTGGTTTGGGTTAACAACTTAGTACCTCTGACTTGTCACTGCCTTCTCCTCATCTTATTTTCAGAGATTGTTTCCCCATGTGTTTTGCCAGTTCAAGTAGTTCCTCTGCTTAACCAGTTGATATCACTACGTTCCTACTCAGTCAGCCATATCTATGTGTAAAATGCAGAGCTGACACAGGCTATTACTGTGCTGTAACTTGCTGTGACAGCTCCCATTCCTGAAGTTCAAAAATCTGAATAAAAAAAGAATTTTTGTTGTAAATATCCACTTTCTCTAAAAGCTAGAATGTATCTCCAAATAATCCATTAAAAATTGTTGTAGTAACCACTTGTTTCTAAGAAGAGAAAACTTCAGTTTGCAAAGGCACCTCAGCTTCAAAAGTGTTTAAATCAAAAAATTCTAAAGCTATAGGAAGTAGCTGTTATATAATTCATATAGTAGTACAAAGGCATAATTAACCTGAAAACCTTAGTTTGTAAAAATTTTGCTCAAGATTTAGCATGCAGTCAAGAAAGTAAGGTACAAAGTGAAAAGGTAAAATAGCCAAAAACTGTACAAGAATCTGAGCTCTTGGTCATAATATAAATTTCATAGCTAAAACACTACCTAAAACGTAATGAATGGTTCAGGCTGCAGAAACCACATGTACCTGGCAATACATGATGAAATACAGAGGTGATGACAACACAACTTATCTACTCTGTAACTTTATTAACATGGCTGAGACTGAGCAATCAGTTGTGCAATCCAACTCCTTGTTCAGTCCAGACTTCAGAAGAGCTGCTGTCATTCCTTTCTTGATACTTTTTTATGTTTTAAGAAAAATATTTTCAGCCGTTCGTGACCTACTAGAAACATTAAAACTATATTTCTGATTTTGCTCATGTCCACTGGTTCAGATACCAGACAGGATCTGACTTGAGAATGCATCAGTTAAACTCTTTTCTTCTTCATCCAGCAAATCCAAATAATGTATTTTGTGAGTACCTCAACACACTTTTGTCCCAGCCAACTCTTAAATCCTTCCTTTTACTGAGATCCCTGTGAATCCTTCTCTTCTTATACAGAGAACTCCTGCACTTACCACATTATAATAAGTAGAAAATATGATAGATTTTGTGGGTAATGGAAGAGAGTAGGCAGAATCTGAACAGGTTCTCATGGAAAAAACAGAGGGAACATATACACCTTAAACTCTAATGTTACATGAGAAATTAATGCACAATTATTTAACTGTGCACTTATATGCAAAACACTCATTTACTTAAATATCAGTCCACCTCCACTAAACGGCAAACCAATTTGTTTCAATAAAAGCAAGAAAAAGTCAATAGAGCATAGAAAAAAAAAAGCACACACTTTGTAATAACAACTCTGCCAATTCAAATTAATTATGTCTGGAAAAAGTTTGTGCAAAGTTCTCCTGAATTACATTTTCTATGGCAAATTACATATTACAATTTTTGGTCTTCTACTATTCAGGCTATTGCCTTTTCAAAAGATTTGCCTCATAAGATAATTAAGAAAGGCCAAAGATTTACTCTACTTGCTGTATATTTGCAAATAGAATTTACCTCATGCAGAGACTAAGAATTTGGCTGGAAAATTGAAAGCTTCAGATTGTTTGAATAATTAAAAAGAGAGAATTATACTATAAATTGTTTCCCAGCTAGTGTTAGCTGCTTGAAACAAAGAGAAGAAAACAAACATAAAGTAACAATTTGGAGGATGGAGGAGAATTTTTATTTCTCTGTGTGCTCTTGAGATACAGACCAAAGGCAGGTTAATATTAATCAGAAAACAATTCTGTTCAAATGCCAACATTTTTATAGAGCCTTCATTGCTGCCTCACATACGCAGCCTTATTTTGCCTCTATAATCACACAGAAGAAAAACTACAATACAAAATCCACGTTCTTATCAGCTAGAAAATTTGATCCTCAATTTAGATTAACTCACTGATATGGGGAACGTGCTTGAGTTTGACTCAGTAATGTCACAGAACATGAAGTTTTTAAAAACAAACAGCAATAAGTGAGATTCTTGTAAAATGAGTTTTATACACAAATGGACAAACAGCCTTTAAATGATAAGGAAACCAATTAAACTTTTCTTCTCTTGACCAGAACAGCATTATGAAAGGGAATATTAAAGAAAGGCCTCCAACTTATGTAATCTTTTGTGCTACATAGATCAATAAATTTATTTTTTCATTCATATTTGTAATGTGTTAAGTTTAATATTTTCTACAATATGCTTGTAAAGATAAGTAAAGTTTTTCTTTCTTTAATGTAAAGATATTACACATTGTTAGATGAGCCACTTCCTTAATCAGTATTTCAATTAATTTGTGTCCAGACATCATCACCGCCTTCATCAGATGTTCAAAACCCAAGGCCCCAAGCATTTGAGATAAATCATATCTTTGAACTTTTGCATTATAGGATATTGGGTTCTGATACCTTTATCACAGCAAAATGAATAACTGCTTGCTCAGACACTGTACATAAATCATTGCTGTTATTGGGGCAAAACAATGCAGATTTAACAATTTTTGTTAAGTAGACTTGCATTTGAAAGTTTGGGATTTTATAATGTGTGCAGCTTTATCACCTTTGCTTCTACTCACCTGTCATTTTAATTACCTCAAGGTTTATCTAAATCTATATGTTTATGGTGAATATTTTTTGATAGGTCTGATTTTAGAACTAAGGTAATTCCATATGTTTGTAAACTTAGACAAAAAGTCCAGGGGAAAAAAAAAAATCACTTTCATTAAAAGAAAGGTGGGGAAACAATGATTTTGAGTCATTTGTGAATATTTGTGAATATTGTGCTTGTCAGGCTTTTTTTTTTTTTTTTTAATGCATGTACTGTGTACCTAAAAGTATGACTGCAACTCATTTCAATGAACCCAGCTTCATTTATGTGCAATTTAGTGGATAAATCAGGTTTATATTAGCTGTTTTATATTAGGTACTGGGAAAAAAAAAATGGTCCTGGCAACATAATATTCAACACTGCCTGCAAAACTGCCCAAGATGCTGAATTCAATATTTAATGTGCACTGAATTCAATTCCACTTTGACAACCTGGCAAGCAGGGTCCAGGCTTATTTGCAAGCATGTCTATGTAAATCATAGTCATTTTAAATCGCAGCCAGTATCCTATGGATTCGATAAACATGGGGAGGGAAGTGGTCTGACTCAGTGCGGTCTTCACGCAGAAGCATGAAAGCAATCATACTTATTGCCAAAATTCCACTATTATTCCTTTGTCAAACAATGCAGTGGGAAGACTAGCTGACTGTGTGGTACAAACTGCAGGGCTCATCAAGACTCAGAAAACACCCAGTCCAGCTTCTGCAATAAGAGGATTAATTTTCCTGAGATATCTCCAGCAAAAGATAGTTTAGTTTGTTTCCAAAATTTCCCAAGATTTCAGCACCTTTTTACAGTGATGCCATATAGGATAGTGCCAAAAGGCTTCTGTTTCTCTCTGGATAATATCTACTTCCTTTTTCCTTCATGTCAAAGAATGAATTTAGACTCATTTTTCATGATTCAGAAAAAGCCTACATTTTCTTTTTTTCTGTAATTTTATTAATATTTTTTTTTCTATAAATGTTTTCTTATTGGTTTAATAATACTTCAAGGCACTTGAAGTACACTGATTTTTTCCAGAATTCCTCAAGGTGTCTTTTCTACCCTTTTAGATATATTTTTTTCTTTTTCAGCCCAGGGATACCTACTCTATTCTTAGAGAAATTTTAAAGATAAACTTTGATAGTTCAAAGAGTGCTTTGGTTAGTTTATTAGGCATATTCATCAGGCTTTCTGAAACCACATACTTTTATATTATCTCAATATTCTTTAAACTCTTCTTTCTGGACTTTACCCTAAATTTCTAAATTTTGAAGATAATTTAGTGAATCTGGTTACAGTTCACTTTTTCTAGATTAAACCAAATAGAAAGTTCTTCTTTGTGTCATTCATTATTTTCTTTGTTATGCATCTTTCCTTTCTTTTTGCTCCTTTCTTAGTTGCAATATATTCTTAAAGTTTTTCTTACTTTTTATATGTCTTGTTAATTGAAACACATTGGTTTTAGCCCTTCTGATTTTATCCCTGACTACTTGCACTATTCCTTTATATGATTGTTAATTATGTTACGTATATGTTATGCAACCAGCTTTCCCTTACACTTGTTTTATATGAATATCTGCACTGTTACTACAAAATATTTATTATTTACACATTGCTGTAGACTAGTTAGGCAGAGTAGAATTTCCTAACTATCTCTGGTTTTGTAATGTAATGGTAACTCTCAGTTTTGCTTATTTTATTTTGTTTGTAATGGGTGGATGAACTCCTAAACTATATTTCTAATTAGAGTATAACAGCTCAGAGGTGGATGATTTCTAGGTTCTAAATAATCTTTTGCTTTCATCCAATGATGTAAACCAAAAAGAAAAAATGGTAATTGCAAAGCATAGTTTAAGGTGAACTCTAGGAAAGGAAGAATTCTAGAAAGCTGGAGGAGGAGCTCTGTTCTTTTTGTAGGATAACACACACTGAGACAGTCATAATGATTTATTTGAAAACTGATGCATTTTTTAAAGATCAGGAATGGTTATAGAAGTTGCTAAAATATTCTAAGTTGTCTGCTAGCAGAAGAATACTAATAAGAGCATTCAATTTCTTAGGGGAACAAAGAATAGAATACAGTTATTAAAAATAGGAAAAGAGCCTCCAAATAAAGCTAGAAGGTCACATTTAATAACAGACTTAATGGAACATAAAACATTGAGAGCAAAGGCTCAATGGTTATGAGAACAAAATGAATATATTGGCATAAGTTTTACTCAAGTATTAGATTTGGTGTGATGGATTCTAAGGTAAGATAAAAAGTCGAGAATAAAATTAGACATCTGAAATTGGTAGTTATGGCCACATTCTACTCTTGGGTTTAAATGTACAACTCATACGTACACCCAAACAAATCAAAATGTCTCTCTTCATATGTGAATGGAAGGTATATCTGATAGTACAGCATGGCAAAGTGTGCAAGAAAAGAGGAAGAAATGACAATTCCCTTCCTTGCCTTGCCTTGCCTCGCCTTGCCTTGCCTCGCCTTGCCTCGCCTCACCTTTTGTAACCATCACTTCAGCATGAAGGAATAAGTGTAAAAATTCCAAAGAGTTCCATGCATATAAATCCAAGAAAATTCTTTGCAGTTGAGTTCACGGTCAACCCTAAACTTAAAGTACTGAGACCAAAGGACATGTTTAGGAGTGAGAATTAGAATAATGCAGGTTTTGGAATTTCCAAACAAGAACACAGTTTGATTCCTAACTTTTTTTCACAGTAACCTAGAAGTTTTGTTGATTGGGCTTTTTTTTAAGGAAAAATACAAGTTAACAGAGAACAGGCACAAATATTCTTCAATGAAGTTGTGTGCCAGCACCTTTCTGGCTATCCTCACAAATGGTGAATGACCTGCAGTTAAATTACTTTCCATACAGCATCATCATAAAGACAACTGTGAGTCCAAGAGAAACAAGTTGCTGAAAATGAGGAGAGTGATGGGAAATGGACAAGAATGTTCTTATTAATAGACATCTAAATAATAGGATATTATTTATATTTTGTAAATCTCCAAATACTTTTTGCTTTCTTACACGTTTATATGGACACACCTATGCTAGTTTGAAACAGCACTGGTAGAAGCATAGCTGCAGCAATAGGTGACTAAGCACAAGCTTATAAATATACTTTTTTTTTCAATCTTCGTTACTTCAAATGATTGTGGCAATATTGCTTCAGCACATGACAGCCTCTATCTCAAAGTGCTTAAAGGGGAATAAAGGAAGTTCTGGAATCATGTGAATAATTTGGCACATATTGAGCAAGTCCATTTATTGTTCTTAAATGAGCTTAGCAGAGCCACTGACAGGGCAGTAGTAAGAAACTGAAGAGGCTGCAAACGTAACTCTAATATTAAGGTAATTTGCAAATGGACATGCAAGATAATGTCAAGTAAGTGTGTTTTGTTGAGTGTCTCTCTTAGCTAGGATATTACAATAAAAAATTATTTCTGTGAAGGGTTCTAGCATAGATGTGTTCAGAAAACTGATTGTAAAAGTAGTGTTCTGGCAAGTTTAAATTTGCCCAAAATGCTTATTTCCCACTAACAACAAGCTTAGAAAAATCAACCAGGGATAACAAAAGCTTTGCAATCTTAATCTTTCTTGTGATACAACTCCATCATAAAAAATTTGAAGACAAATTGCACCTACCTCTGTGGCTATATAACACCATTTTCTTCTGCGATTGGCCTCAGCATGTCCTAAGATATATTCTTGTTTCTGGTGTGTAACTGAATGGCCTTGTAAATTACAATTTAGGTACAATTCCACTGATAATACAGGTGCTAGAAGAAATAGGATTTAACTAAATCCTTTCTAAATGTGAGGTAACTGCAATAAAAAAGCGGGGAAAAAAATTTTTTTTTTTCCTCAGGAAGGAAAACAGACATAATTTCTAATACAAACCAGAAGCTGAACTGATGGGTGAGAAAGATTATCCTGGCTCTCCCTCCATATAGATTTCATTGGATGTATCTGCATGCTATATTTTTAGAAACATATTAATTTTTCTGTCAATTGTAGATATAATACTTTTATTTATATTTCTCATCTTTCTTCAAAAGAAATAGACCATCTAATTTATTATGAGATAGGGCGTTCTATTTCATTTTTTTTAAAGTTAATAGATAATTATTCTGTTGAACTATCTTGGTAAAAATATATTGTTCCAAGTCTAAGCTTATAATAACTAAAACAAGATTTCAGTGGATATTCTGAAAAATTATTTCCATTGCTTATCTCTTACTGGTTTTGGCAAAAAATTTCTCTTAACATAAATGACAGTCTGCTAAAAAACAGCAAGAAGACTTCCTTATAAGAGCAATGAAGGATTGTTTGACTCTGAAAGTATAATAAGGGATGCCCAGATTTTTGTTCCATTGTACCTCAGTGTCAGAATCAAAACATCTTTCTCTTTTGATTTTGATAATGAGCTCAGGTATACTGATCAGTGCAGTGAGTCACACTTTTACTCTGCCCACATAGTGAGAGATCCGGATGTGTGAATCTAATTTGCCGTGTTTTCCTGACCCTGAGCCAAGACGACTATTTGCAGCAATGGCTGTAGCCACACAGCTGAAAAGGAAAAAAAGGGTGAGAACAACAGTAGGGAAAAAATCCATGTCCCCAGCTGGAATTGAGGAGATTTAGTGCCTTGGTAATGCAGCTAAACAGTTTCTGGGTTGAATTTGGCCAGTGGCCAGAAAGCTACAAGTAGATTTATGAAAGCAGAATTCAGTTTGAGACTAACGTAGCTAAACTTAGGAGTGGGATTCAGTTGGAGGTTGAGATACATAAATCCATGCTAGGTGCCTACACTCCCATCAGAGTCAATAAAGAGCAGGGTCATGATTTGGTTGAATACATGTGTGTGCCTAGGGAGATCTGAGATTACACAGGATGTTCAGAATAGCCAACCAAGGGTGGCAGAAATGAGGCAAGTGTCCCTTTCTGGGGTAGTGGTCAGAGGCCAGAAGCCCTAACACAGGGCTAACCTGACATAGCTGGCTTTGAATGACACCAGATGTTGAGGTTTAGGCACAAGGCTCCCCTCTCTCTTTGTCTCTTCCTCTCTCTTGCTCATTCCCTTTCTCCCTCTCACCTTCTTTCCCTTTCTATCTCAGAGGAGCCAAGTGGTTTCAGATATGGCAATATGCAGTCATTTTTGAATGTCACGTGTGCTCTCTAAATGAGTCAGAGGTGATAAAAATCAAACAGGTGTGTTAGTCTGTGGTGAGACCCATGGAGGTCATGCAATACACTAGTGATCCAAGGTGTGTTAGTAGTATCTATATTTTTCAGGATAAATACCTGAACATGGTAAGCTGAACTTGTCTGGCTGCTTGATACCCACCCAGCTGCTCTGTCACTCCTCCTCCTCAACAGGACAGGGGGATAAAATAAGATGGAAAAGCTCCTGAATCAAGATAAAGATAGGGATATTGCTTACCACTTACTGTTATGGGGAAAATAGACTTCATTTGGGGAAGATTAATTTAATTTATTGCCAATTAAAAAAATAAAAATAGAGTAGGATGGTGAGAAACAAAGACAAAAATACTCTAAACCAACTTCTTCCCACACCACCCTTCTTCCCAGGCTCAACTACATTCCTCTATTCCCAACTATTCTTCAGGATTCATTACTGCATCATTTTTAGTCCTTTCACAATTAAGTACTTTAGTTTGCAATTTGCAAGGTTCTCAATATGCCATTGAGAGAAACAAAAATTGGAAGCAGTTAAGATGCTGTAGAATCTTGAGTGCCTCATAGTGATTGCACAGGCAGACATAAATAGTTATTGAATAGTGAAATTTCAGCATTCTAGGAAGGGAATAAAGAATTTTAACTTCTTCCATGTAATAAAGCAATATAACAAAAATATGGCATTTCTTGCAGAGCAGAATATATTTCTGTGTCTTCATAATGTGCACTGATCCAGGATTCTTCAGTGAGTGTTAGGAATTCACCCAAAGTCTTGGCCACTGCAGTTGTCCTTTGGGTGCCTGATTTAGCTTGCAGATACAGAAAAATTTCTACTCAAGATCCATAATGATCGAGCAGCTGCAGAAGGTCAAGCACATATACCACTCCACTAAGAACAGTGTTTAATTTACATTGTGTAGACATTTCCTCATGCAGTGCTTTGTGGCAGAAAGTATTGTTCCCTCTCTCCATCTCTTTCAAAATGTCTTCCTTCTGGGGGACTTTTACGCTGCATTTATGGAACACCTGAAGATAATCATCCTATCCAGAAGAAAACAAACAGATCAATGGATCTTCAATTACACCTTATCATCTTAAAAACACATAAAGGCATTTTTCAAAGCTTTTCTTGTGCCCATTTGATGGTATCTCATAGCCAGAAGAGTTCATCTGCTCCTTCTGATTATTCTTCACCTGAGGTCATAAGCTTGTTTTTTTAATATGATAATCATTTTCACAGCAACTAATTTTGATGCCAGAGACAGACTATGACTTGGGTTGGAGAAAAAGTATCAGAAACAGTTGAATTTGCAAGAATTAAAAGATAGAACTTGTTTTCATGTAAACACTTCTCTAATAAAAATGTAAAAAGAAAAGTTTTCTACATTAACCTAAAATGTGACCTACAATTCCAAGCTACATTTCAGTATCAATGAGCTTTTCAGGTTACACACCAATCAAAAGCTAGTGATCCTTTTTTGTCAAATAAATATTTGTAGAAAGTTAAAATCTTATTAGAATTAATGTATTTCTAATAACATTAATTAAACCCTTCAGTAAATGCAGTTTAAAATAAAAGTATAATTACATATAACAGCAGTAACAAAAATAATTTGCATACACTGGTGGATATAGAAGTTTTTCATCTTTTACACTTATATTGTACATACTTTTCCATGTCTGGGAAACACCTTGATATGTGTGCCTATGGGACACTCTAACAGATAGCCATATTTTTATAGTACATTTTCTCTACAATGAGTCTAATTTTCAGGTGGCTTGCAGGTATAACACTTGGGAAAGTAGAACTCTTACCTAATAAGTGGTTCTGCAATACCACAGAATTAGGAGTTTTCACAGCATATATAACAACATATATATACTAGTTTAAAATGCTAGAAAATATTTTTGTCTTTGTCTTGGATACCAAATCATACTGGAATTTACAGGACTGGAAGAGCTGATTAGATCAGATCCTGTTTTAAAGGAATAACAATTGAGTTTCTATTGTAATCTGAGACAAAAGCTCTGCTTAATCAATGACCAATTCAAGCACCGTTGCTTATCAAACTGAAACAATAAATGATATGGTGGGTTCATAATCAGCGGCTAAGAAATGATTCAGAAGGCAATTCTTTGCTTATCAAAACTAAAAGCAGCACACCATGTTATACATATATATATAAATTGACTCTCTGAACTAAATTAGGGATTGGCTGAATCAGTCTGGGTATCAGAATGATACTGTCTTTCTGGTAAAGATGGCTTCCTGAACATCAAAATATAAAAAACTTCTCCCATCTAATAGTTAGTGTTGGTTGGGACAGTGACAGAAGGGAGAACAGTTTGGGCAGTATTTTTGTTATTTGCATAGTCCTCAGAGCATTTTTGTGTCACGTGCGGTGACTAAGGGCATCCGTCATAAGGCACGCGTCCCAGGGCATCCTTTCAATTCTCCTCCCCACGTTTACGATTTCCAAAATGTATGCTCCTTTGCCCAGCAGAACTACATCACCCAAATGTTGAGCTGCACCAGGTAACCTCTCTCTGAGTTACTCTGTACAGAGGAGGGACTCCAGGGAAGCAGCATACCCAGGAGGGAGCGCTTCTTCCAAGTCACCACGAGTCACTGCCCCAAGCTGGCAAAGCCAGGAGTGCCAGCTCCATGAGGGAGTGTCAGGACATGTCCGCATTGGCGTAGGGAGTTGCACATTTGATGAAAACTCTTGAATTTTGTGGACTATTGAGTGGGGGAAAGAGAAAAAAAAAAAAAGCAATAATAATGAATTGGAAGCACTTATTCAACTGACAACTGCAGCTTAGTTTCAATTATTTATAACACTTCATAATGTGCTAATAAATGTTCTGTAGTAGCATGTCTTGAAAATGTAATGAAGTCTTAGCAAAATAAAACCTCATTACAGCATTCAGCTATTAATTTTGTGTTGAGGAAAGGAAAACATTATCTGTTCCTATGAACAACGTTTCCTGTGTCTATGTTTTTTGTCTGTCTTGATTCTTTATCAACATTGTTCCTGACTTTTCTGAGTTGTAAGTGTATCATATTTTCCTTACTCTAAAAAAAATTTCATTTTACACCTCTTCCTTCTTGCTGTGCCTATCAAAATCTCTTTATCTGAAAGTGATAAATATGAATTTTGAATACCTTGAATTTAATTTCCTCTGCCCCTTCTTTATGCCTGCTAGCTCTGCCCATTCCACTGAACTTTTTTCAACTTACCAATGAATTCAGAAGTGGTATAGACACAAATAGTTATATGTGTGAGTGTGGAGTCAGACTTAAGTTTGTATAGGAACTATAAATCTCATTTCAAATTAGATTTAAAATTTCTAATTTCAAATGCATTTCAAATGCATTATCCCAACAGTCCTTCAGCTTGAATGTTCAAGTCAGGATTTATGCTGGGCTGCCCTGCCTCAGGGCACTGCCTTAACTTTCCAACTGTTTTCTGGGTGCCTGGATATATAACTGGGAAGAATTGTAGAATCAGGAAGAAGCAGCAGCTCCTCAGGGTGTCAACCTAAAATCTTTAATATGGAGCTGCCAAATTCAGCTGATGGCAAGCATTAAACAGAAAGTGTTCTGCTTCCCTTTAGCATACCTTAGATACTTTTGTCTGATCGGTAGCCTGAGGGTAAGTACCTATGCCTATTTTTCTGGAGAACAAAGTTAGATGTCATTTTATTCTTTAAAGCAAACAAACAATTGAGGTAAGAGGTAAGACAATGACAGACTTCCATGATCCTCTGTCCACACTGAAACATGGTAATACTTTATCACTTATGTATACAAATCACCAGTTTGTAGGAAATACTATCTGAGATTATGAAGATGAACAATCTTCAGCATTTTCCACCATAAGTGATAAAAGCGTTTTGTCAACCTCTTATTCTCTTATGTGTGCACACTAATAAAAATACTCCCTAATGGCACTGAACAGTTATGTTCTTTGAAGGATGAGTTCTCAATCCACCTCACAGCCCACTCATCTAACCCACACTTCCTAATCTTTTCGATGAAGATGTTATAGGAGACAGTGTCAAAAGCCTTGCTGAATTCAAGGTAGACAACACCCGCTACTCTCCCTTCATCCACCCAGCCAATCATGTCTTCATAGAAGGCTATCAGATTGGTCAAGCATGATTTCCTACTGGTGAATCCATGCTGACCACTCCCAATAACCTTCTTTTCCTCTACATGCTTAGAGATTACCTCCAGAATGAGCTGTTCCATCATCTTTCCAGGGATGGATGAGAGCTGACTGGCCTGTAGTTCCCTGGGTCCTCCTCCTTGCCCTTTTTGAAGACCAGAGTGACATTGGCTTTCCTCCAGTCCTCAGGCACCTCTCCTGTTCTCCATGACCTTTCAAATGTGATGGAGAGTGGAATAGCACTAACATCTGCCAGTTCCCTGAGCACTTATGGATGCATCCTATTGTGGGACCCATGGATTTGTGGATGTCGAGTTTGCCTAAATGGTCTCTAATCCAATCCTCCTTGACCAAAGGAAAGTCTTCCTTTCTCAAGACTTTCTGTCTTACCTCCATGGTCTGGGGTTCCTGAGGGCCAGCCTTAGCATTGAAAGAATAGAAGTGATAGTCCCTACAGAAAGCTTTTCTGCCTCTTTTCTGTGAATATTACAGGCAAAGACTTTTTGTATAGGTAGAGCTTTTTAACCAAAAAGGTATCTTTTGTGCCCTGTTAAGGAATGTGTTAGTCATATCTTCCCAACAATTGAAGTTTTTTGTCAGCTTGAGAAATTTTAATATAACTATAGATTCTCTGTGCTTCAAAATAATGTATAATCAGTCAATATCATATTCCTAAATTATTTAGTAAATGCACAAAGATAGATCAGACATTTGATAATGCCAGAAGCTCAGCAGTGGGTAAAATTGATTGAATGCACTTTGAGCATGAATAAAAGAGTTTATGATTTATTGACACTTTGTAGATTAATCTGAGGCCACATTGTGCAGTGAAGCAAAATAGTAAACCTGATTTGCAGGAATTTTAAGAACACTCCTGCAGCAAGGAAAAAGAAATAGATCACGCTTTCTGACATAAACTATTTTTGGCAACTTTCAGTGATTTTTTAAAACTATCACCTGTAAACAATGAGGGGGAAACTTGTGTTCCTTGTGTCAGATTATCTAACAATTCTATTATTTCAAATGACAAAGAAAACATTGAAAAAAGCTCAAACAAATAAAAATAAATCAAAGACAAAATAGTTCTGATATAGAGTGCTATGCTACTAATTTATTTAAGCAATTACTAATTCATCCGCTTCTTATGGACAAATGGCAAATTTACCAGTCCAATCTTCCTTGATTTATGATTGCTTGTTTTGTATTTTGTTAGATAAATTGAAGTTGATACGTAACAACGAATTTTTTGATATTTGATATCAGGATTTGAATTTTGAAACTTGAGGATTCTTTTTTTCCCCACCTTAAGTCACAGGTCTATTTTGCTCTCAGAGGACAATAATGAGAACTTTGATTATTTTTCTGCTGTATACACAAAAGGTGCTTAGACAACACTGACAGATTCTTCTGTCAGTTTCCAATGAATTTTAGATTTTAGCTTGTTTACTCAACTTGTACTGGTCTAATAGAAAAATGGACAAGATAAATCCCTTGAACAAGTAATGTGGACATCAGGATCCTAAGGGCAGTCATGCAATAACACTTGTTAAAAATGTTTGTGACAAATATACTTTTTATCTTCTCATAGTGTTGTTTTATGGGCAAGTGCTGAAGCACTTTTACTGTGCTGATAGTTAAAAGCAATCCTCACTGTGTGTGTATATATATATGATATATAAGAAGATGATATACAAAATAGTATCTTGGAATTACACACCTAAAATACAGAGTGGGAATTTTCTGCCTGGGGTGATTTATTCAGCATGCACGAAGCAACAGAATATGATGCCCAAAAGTCCAGACAACAAAACAGTAACTCCAATTATTTTCTTACTTCATTTTACACAGGCTATTAAGAAGGCTTGCAGGAGCCTTCTCTCTGGAAATAAATATTGTACAAAGTCCTATATTCTGTTTCCTTCTACTAGGTCATCTTGACAAATGACAATTTTCTTCAAGAGTTTGGTGCTCTTCATTTGCATTAACAAGTGACACAAAGCAATGTAATCTTTCAGTTTCTTTTGGTTGGGGAAAAAAGAGGATATCACTAGCTACTTCAAGAAGATAGAACAAAGTGATCTAACATTGCTTTATATGTAGATGCTGTCTGTGAAAGAAAAATGCAATATATTTGGAAAGACAGTGGTAAAAGTTGTCAGGTTTTGAAGGTAACATTTGAACACAAGCAAATTCATAAATTCAGAAAGATTAGGAAAGATTCAGGCAAGAGAAAAAAAAGACAGAAATCTTGAGAAGTAACACTTTAAAAAGTCAGAGAATCAATTAAACACAAAGAGACGATTCCAAGTGAGAGAATGTTACAAATGAATTATTTGCTGCTTTCTGTGGAAAGACAGGAGAAGAGAAAAAAAAAAGACAAAGAAAACCAAATGCATACAATATGGAAAACATGAGTAAACAAAGCTGTAGAGTGAAGACTGAATCAGAGTAAGCCAGAGGTGAGGGCTGTATTCAGGTCTAGGATAGGGAGTCCTGCCTCTGCTGGAATGCATTTCACCACAATCCCCAAATTATGAATCTGACCTTTTGACTAAAAGCTAACAGTCAGTGATGTTTCCAACTCCTAACTTCTGAGCTAGGATGACACTGGCTGTGCCTCTCCTATAGGCTCCACCAAGAGACATCTCTCCATATTTTCACATTATTTAATGTTTGATTCCTTCTTAGAACTGTGAGAGTTAGCAACCTACTTAAGAAGTCCATCACAGGGGTGGATACCTGGCTTTGTTAACATTGAAATGATTATCTTTCCTTGTCTCTTCCTTTTTTTCTGAAACAGTATATAGTTTGGGTCTCTGCAATCACTTGGAAGAGAACAGGGGAACAGAGAGGAAAATGCAGTCAGAATGTTTTCTATGATCATAGTTAATAAAGCTTCTGTCTGACCTGTCCAAAGCCTTCGATACAGTCTCCCACAGCATTCTCCTGGAGAAGCTGGCAGTTCATGGCCTTGATGGGTGTACTCTTCGCCGGGTTAAAAACTGGCTGGATAGCCGAGCCCAGAGAGTGGTGGTGAATGGAGCTAAATCCAGTTGGCGGCC
>VXBL01006280.1:827124-845208 GCA_013400195.1 Aramus guarauna
GCTGGTGAGGGGTCTGGAGCACAAGTCTTACGAGGAGCGTCTGAGGGAACTGGGGTTGTTTAGCCTGGAGAAGAGGAGGCTGAGGGGAGACCTTATCGCCCTCTACAACTACCTGAAAGGAGGTTGTAGTGAGGTGGGGGTCGGCCTCTTCTCCCTGGTAACAAGCGATAGGACCAGGGGGAATGGTCTAAAGTTGTGCCAGGGCAGGTTTAGGTTAGACATTAGGAAAAACTTCTTCACAGAAAGGGTTGTCAGGCTCTGGAATGGGCTGCCCAGGGAGGTGGTTGAGTCCCCATCCCTGGAGGTATTTAAAAGAAGGATAGATGAGGTGCTTAAGGACATGGTTTAGTGGTGGGATGGCAAGGTTAGGTTAGTGGTTGGACTTGATGATCTTAAAGGTCTTTTCCAACCTAGATGATTCTATGAGTCTATGATTCTATGATTCAGTGACAAGTAGTGTCCCTCAGGGGTCCATATTGGGACCAGTACTGTTTACTGTCTTGATCACTTACATAGACAGTGGGATTGAGTGCACCCTCAGCATGTTTGCAGATGACACCAAGATGAGTGGTGCAGGTGACACACTTGAGGGATGGGATGCCATCCTGAGCGATCTGGACAAGCTCAAGAAGTAGACCCATGTGAACCTCATGAGGTTCAGCAAGGCCAAGTGCAAGGTCCTGCACATGGGTCGAGGCAACCCCCAGTATCAATACTGAGTGGGGGATGAAGACATTGAGAGTAGCCCTGCAAAGAACAACTTGAGGGTGCTGGTGGATGAAAAGCTGGACAGAAGCAATGTGTGCTCATAGCTGAGAAAGCCAACTGTATCCTTGGCTGCATAAAAAGCATGACCAGCAGGTTGAGGGAGTGGATTCTCCCCCCTCTGCTCTAGTGAGACCCTACCCGGAGTACTGTGTTCAGCTCTGGAGTCCCCACCATAACAAAAACATGGAGCTGTTGGAGCGAGTCCAGAGGAGGGCCAGGAAGATGCTCAGAGGGCTGGAGCACCTCTCCTGTGAAGACAGGCTGAGAGAGTTGAGGTTGTTCAGCCTGGAGAAGAGAGGGCTCTAGGGAAACATTGCTATGGCCTTTCAATACTTAAAAGGGCCTTAGAAGAAAGATGGAGGCAGACGTTTTAGTAGGCACTGTAGTGATAGGACCACAGGTAATAGTTTTAAATGAAATGAGGGTAGAATCAGGCTAGACAATAGGAGTTATCTCATTTGACTTCAATGTTTGTGTCCAAAAGATGCTATCAGAAAATCTTAAAGAGGAAATGGGGTAATGTTCCTATCATTTGCTTGAGGCTATTTTATTCAATTTAGACTTAATAGGTATGATACTACAAATCAAGTGGAATAGGCATCTCAAAAGTTATTAAAATGAAAAAAAAATAAAAGTTTTATGCTAAAACTAAAATAAATAGTTTGACCTTTACTTTTATATGGGACTAAACTGGCAATGCAACAGCATTGAATTGTCAGTATGAGAAAGACAGAATTTCACTAATTTATGACTTTTTAGGCAATCCTGAACAAATTACCTCACAATCAGAAACTTAAAGTCTATGTTAGTCCTAGTCAGATGGCTTTTGCCAGAAACTCAAAGTGACACCAGCTGTGGTGATTAGAAAAGAATTCAGACTGCAATATCATGGATAATGTGGGATGTTTATATTCAGTTGATAGAAAAACAATCTCAGTAGTCATGAAGCATGATGAAATGAAGTAACAATGAAAAGAAATCAGAAGAATATTCTGTACAGCATTAATTCTTGTAGAGTCAAACTTCAGTGTCCTATCAATATCTAGTTTTTCAAATGTCTGATCCTTTTGAAGTAGAATTCATTAAATTTCTGAGCCCAGGGGGAGCTCAGGGAAAAGGGATGATTTATTCACCTTTACTATAACCTAATTTAAGGTAGATAAGTTTATAATTCAGTTGAGAAAACACATATGCACATGTTGTAATGATTAAAAAAACCCAATGAACTATTCATGGTTATTTTGGACGGGTAGTCAAACCATAATCTAGATGATCTTTAAAGCTCTGAATGCTTTTTTGAACAGAAATTATTGGAAACTCCTAAGTGGAACAGATTTCTATTAGAAAATGCTGATATGAAGAAATTGAAAAATTACACAGATGAATGTTGAATGAAGAAGATCAGATGTGTATCAAAACTGTAGCATGTATTCAATGTAAAACATTATTATACACCACCACTGCACCAGGGCTCCAGAGTGGGGGAGCAGTTATTAGTGAGTGCCCCGAATTCTTCCATCCTATGACTCTTTCCTAATCCTGGTTCTTTCCTAATTTGCACCCTTAGCCAGAGTGCATCTCATCAATAAACTAGGTAATTGTTTTGTACTAATTGTTAGATACAGTTGTTGATTTTAATTTCAGTAATGTTCTTAACTATCATGAGCATAGCTACAAACTATACACAAATAAACAGCTTTATTCAAATTCTTTATTTTTTATTTTTCTCTCATTGTTACACTGAAGTCTTTTACTAACATCATAATTATGTCATATACATCATGTTGGGGAAAGATTTTGTTCTCCTTTTAATGTTTTGCTTATCGGCGTTAACAAGTTTAGAGATATCAGCCCCCAGTGTTATGATACAGTTTTAATTTAGAAGCAGATGACCATTATTTCACTGTAAGACTTTCTTGCAGATTTATGGAGTCATAAACCTGATGGTGCTTTGGGGATGCTTTGAAAAGAGAGCAGCAGAAACAAGGGAAATGTTGGAAAGCAAAGTGTTGCTGGATACTCTAGATTTTTTTTCAGTTTTGAAGGGAAACTCAGGACACCTATGCAAGTGACTGATACTTCTGGAATATGGCATATTATGGGTAATATTAGTGCAAACTTTGTCAGTATTTCTTGCGAATGTACTGGGTTTGTGACATATGCTCTTGCCATTTCATGCCTCCCTTTGCTGTTGGCAAAGGCTAACAGTTGTGCCATGGTTTTCTGACACACTGAAAAGGCTCGCTGGGGTTTAGGTTCGCCATAGGTAGCGGAATATGTGAAAACAATAGTCTACAACACATTTTATCTTGTAATAATATCCACAGGAATGTGAATAAGGCATTGCTTATTTTCATTTAGAGATTTGGGGTTTTCTTTGTAGATTTTGTCTTTTTATTTTCCCTGATAAGCTAGAATTCTTTGTGGACTCAATTACCTATTTAAAATTTACATTGGTCATGTATGTAGCTTTGTGTTTAAACAATACTGAAGGGAGTTTATATCTTGCTTTCAAAATTTCCCCTAAAGTCAGCAGCACAGAAAAGGATTAGAAATGCAGCATAAAATTGGAACTTAGCAATAATAATTTTTGTTTGATTTCAAGAGTGGTCATACTTACATCAGTAGCAAAAAAACATTATAAATCTTTTTCTGCATTACATTTTTCTATGATCATGTGTATTCTTATCTGATTACTTAAAATGTATAGAAAGGACATCCAAAAAGAAATGCATTGTCAGGCACACTTTATGATTTTAGAAACAAGATAAAAGCTTTATGACTCAAAGAAAACAATCAAATGCTTTTTTGTAGCCACAAGCATCATATTTACTTAAAGGATTGTGACTATAAAAGCAAATATCTCTTACAGGAAGCTAGGACAAAAGCTGTCAGAGAACTGGATAGTAAATAGCCCTGAAATTGTTTTCTCTGCTTCATTTCAAAAGCTTAAGGTGAAGAATGTTTGACCTTTTACAAATGGAATGGTTTCCTGCAGGTCACGGCGCTGTACTGAGTGCTGCTGGTTATGTGCAACTTGATGCAGTCATTAAGAATGGCAAAACTCTTGCTGCTGGCACAAACTCCTGCATAAGGAGGATTTCTAAACCAGTGGCATTTGCTTGTTTCAGTCCCAGAAAAGGTGGAATATGTCTTTCTACTTCCTCCAGTCAGTTGTATTTCCAGAGTTTTTTGACAGGAGGAGCAAATTAAATGGTGTGATGGTTCAACATGACCCAGAAAGCATAAAGGGGTCAAGGAGAAAAATGTCAAACAGAACAAAAAAGCTGCTCTTAAACTTGTCATATCTGGAGTCTATTAGTTGTCACCTTGACACATTAATGAAATATGAAAGATATTTCTATTAAGCCTTACTTTACAACTTATGAGTATTTTAATGAATGTCATATAAGCTGTAGGCTAAATTTTGCTCCCATTGAGAGCAATGGGAATTTTTACTATTCATCTTAACAGAATAAGACTTGACTTGACTTTACACTCAGCTATAGCCAATTTATCTCCTTTACTTTGTTAATAATTTAATGTTGTATACTGCTTTCTTTCCACACAGCCAGTATGTAGGTAACCAATTCATTAAAGCCACATTTTCTTTATTTTCCCATGCTTCCTTAAGACCCGTTTTTACTGTTATCATTATAAAAGTCAAATAACCAGGTTGTGCAATAGTTGAGAATATTTGAGAGTACATACATATGTATTCTACCAATATTAGAAATTTACGCAATACCTAATCAATGCTGTCAGGCAACATTTCTTCAAACTTTTTCTGTTTCTGTCTGTTTTCACCATAATTTTGTTACAAATTCTCTAGCATTACTGTGGAAACTCCCAGGAGTGAGATACATGTTAGGATCTTGTGTTACATGATCCTAACCCTAAAACTGCAGTACAGGTGCTATCATAGTAAGCTCCACAGTGGTAAAGGCAACATAAAAATAAAAGGTACATGATAAACTCAGGAATGTTGAAACATACTGTAAAAGATGGCTAGTTTAGTCCATAGAAATGTGCTGCTAGAAATTTGTAAGAACTAGATTGGTGAATTTCAATTATCTGTCATAACAGTTTAGCTATTGACCAATTATTTTAAGAAGTATTTGTGAGACCACTATGTGAGCTTCTCCAGTCTCTCACTGCTGATTATTTAGGATTCTCAAACTATTCCCTGTATCTAAGTCCTCCAAAAGGCCCTATCTCATAGCTTTGCTTAGGGCATTAAGTCCCCCCCTAAGCACAGAAATCATTATGCCCTTCACTGAAAAATGCAGGAAGAAGACATTTTCTGCTTATGTAATCCATTGCTTAGGTAGTAACATAGTAGTTAGATTACTTCAACAAAAGTAGAAGAAAAAAATGGCTGTCTACAATGCCAAAAGTGCAATGAAAAAGGACACTGTCCTGTTCTCTTGCTTGCTGTTTTGCAGCAGGCTTTGCATGTTAGTTTGCCAATGGGTTTCCTTCTGGAGCAAACCAAACAGTTCCTTCCAAGAAGAAATCAGTATGGCTGAGACAATGAATTGTGTTTGTGGCCATTCTCTATTTGTTGACAGCTTAGTCCTTGACAGCAAAATTCCCATAAATCCAAAAAATGTTATGCAAATTGGCTCACTGATGTCCACTGAAAGTCAGGAAATACATAGGTGAATGTCTCATGGCCGAAAGATAGCCCTGACAGTCATCACCTCATAACTATGCACATAGGTATGTAGATAACATCAATGTCATACACACAGAGCAAAAGAAGCAACATCAGTTTCAAGATGATGTTACACTCTCCAGGAGTACATCTATCCCATACATTCACATTCTCAGAAATAGCAGTGACATGGCTGCCCTCCTCATCAATACAGCCATGAGATCCAGGTGCAGGTCAGTGTATGGCAATCCTAGTCTCATTTAGTGCCTCCATGCCAATGGGCACATAATGTCTATGACCCTTGCTGTGTACCACACAAGGATCTGTAAAAAAGCTTTGTCTTTTGCAGTGAAGAAATTTTACTCTAACTGAGCCCGTGGTATAGACTAGCCCTTAAATGGCTGGTTTGTAAAGGTAATATGTTGAAAAACTCAAGAAAGTAAGACAAAACCTAGCAGTTTTGGATGCTCTGGTCAACACCTCCCATATCCTGAAGACTGAACCTTCTCCAGGATAGCAAGATTCATCTGACTCGTCTCAAAGGATGAGGATAACACAGTAATGGGCCGCAGGTACTGTCACAGTTTCACAGTCACGTGCATGAGAAGAGCAACAGAAGTGGCAGCAGGGACAGAAGCACTGGAAGTGGCAGTATAAATAATAGGCAGCACAGTTTTTGCAACGAGGGTTAAACAGAATTTTCTCACATGTATCAAGTATGTGAACCTCAGTGCTAACAGGATCACATGCTATACATTAGGCAGACTGACATGTAACCCTTCTTCTCTAGGTCACCTTTAATCCTTACAGAGCGACTCTGAAAGAAAGATATTTATTGACAGGTTCACATAGTAGATACTGAAGACTAACCCTCACTAAAACACTCAAAAACCGACTCAAGCAACTGAAAGTCAGATGTGGGAATGTTGGTCTCCCTTGCATCTTATTGACCTCTGTGCCTTTTTTGGCTTAGGTTTTTATACATTTCTCTTGTCAGTATTTTTCCTCTTGCATCCTATTTTATCACCATCTCAACAATTACACTTTGTGTCCTGCTTTTCTTATCCTACACGGTTTTAGCTCATGTACTTACTCTTCATATCAACTTTCTTAGCAAAATTATGCCAAGGTCCCACATTCAGGCTGCACTGAATTGAACCTTAAATCAGCCACAGCTGAAACTCAGGGCTGAGGTTCAACTGGTGAACTTGGTGCATGCTAGAAGGGCCCCAGACTGCATAAACACAATGATCACTGGAGAACTATTCCACCTGTCGTGCAGCACGGATGGGGCCAGCGTGATCTGCAATATGCTTAACCTCAGCAGTTTGTGCCTACTTCAGTCTGCACCGCCAGGCCTTGGAATCAAGACAATATAGATGAAGTTGTTTACTCAGGTCTGCCTCACCTTAAGGAGGCTCAGTGCCATTCATCTTTCTCTCACTTACTTTGCTAGATACTGTAAAAGCATTGTATACTTAACACACTCCATTTGCTGTTTAGAGCATTGAAGTAGCTTCAGCATTGCGAAGAATCATTCATGAAGTCTGGCACTTAACTTTTAAGTGCCGCTGTACTTGGTGTGAGAATAGGCATTTATATATATTATTTAAAAATTCTCTCATTGTGTGTCTCATTGGTGAACACAGACATTCTATGCAATAATGTATCACAAAAACTGTATCCTCAATTTAACTGTATTCTCATTCTTTTGCTTTAAGAGCACATTAGAGAAGTTCAGAAGTCCAAATGATAAGGTATTACTAAATGCCACTGATTGCACATGAAATTAAAATTCTAATAAAATGGAAGAACATAGTTACACCCCTCAACAGGTTGGAAAAATACATTATTAGAAATTGCAATGGTTGAAAAGGAAAGTACTATAAAGAATTTTAAACATATGAACATTTCATTTAAAAGACTAGGTAAACTAAAAAAATTAGAGAGTAAGATAAAGTCTTACATTTCCTAATTCATGGGATCAGAATCTCAAGGCTGGAATTTCTTTCTTATCTTTTCTTGGTTGCTTCCCTTAAGAATTAAGGCATTTGCATCCCAAGTGATCTTTTACTCCATGCAAATTATCAGCCGGCATATTGTGTAAGTATTTTTTTATCCTAAATGAGTAAAGTTAAAAGATATATATTTCATCTCAGTTATTCTATTGATTCTTGGAAAAATAATGCATGTGCCCTTCAGAGAATCCAAGCCATGCGTTACAATGATTTTTTTTGAGGTTTGGTTGGGTGGTTTTTTGTTTGTTTGTTTGTTTGTTTGTTTGTTTGTTTTAAGTGAAGAATCTCTAGAAATAGAGCAAGTTTTTAAATAAAAATAGCAAAATAGTAAAGTGTTTATATATGCTGTGTTTACAATATTTTGTGTACAGAAAAATACATATCAACTATGTGTCTAGAGAAAAGGATTTTCACTGAAAAGAAAATGTACTCCAAAATATCATGTACTCCAGTTTCATCTCAGTTCAACACACAATATAATTCCCTGGACAAATGTTGTAATTATAATTAGAGTCATTCATTGTTGCTTTAATTAGCAGTAACAATGTTCACCACTTTCTGCTCTGACTAACTCCATAAGTTATGTCTGATGCATGAGCTATGACAGCCAACATTAACATGGAGCTATCTGATAGACAGTCTGCTCAGCTTTCCTCTCAAATGGAGTAGTTAGAATAGGCACTTAGGAAAAATATTGTCGCCACATGTAACTGGTAAAAGCAATCTCCGCGTAGCTCTTAGAAACAAGATTGTTACAACTACCAAATGGAACTAATAACTGCCCAAAGAGAAGATGAACAGTCCAGTGGCTGTGTTTTTTAAGTGTTACAAGTACATATCATAGCTAAAATGCATGCGTAGAGTGCTAAAGAGTCTCTATACTTGTTATTTAATTTAGCTTACTATAAAAGTAGTTTTGCAGAAAACCATAATGACAATTACAACAGCACAATTACACCTCTGTAGTTCAACATTTCAAGGATTTCAACATTTTCATTAAATACTTCTGTTTTCATTGTTTTCAAACTGGACTACAACATGCACTCTGGTCATAAACTACCACATATAATATAGGGGAAAATGCCCTCATAATTATAATAAAAAACTTCAAGAAAATGCACAAGATTTCTTAGTTACAGAAGACAAAAGAATAGAAACATCAACAATTCTCTTGACTTTTATATCCCTTTTGTAGTTCTTTCTCAATGGTTGTCAAAAAAACCCAATCAGAAATATCACCAAATAAACAGAAAATTGTACAGCCCTTATTCCACAAACTGATTTAAAGAAAAATCACCAGGATTAATATTTAGGGTTAAATTTAAGTCTGCTAATGGCAGTGAAACTTTTTGCCAATAACTTAGTAATGCAATTATTTCATTCAGCTCAGATATGACTGCAGTTAGAATACAAATTTTATATGTTGTAATGTGCAAGAATGGTCTTACGTGCTGTAGTTGTACCTTAATACTACATTCTTTTTACCAGCAAATATTGTAGTGAGAAATAAGACAGGAAAGAAATTGGAAAACTATGAAACCTTTATACATCATTGTCCTAACTAAAAATGGACTTTAAATCATACAGTTTTTATTAATTATCTCTAACATGTTTACTCCACTAACTAGTCATTCTACTTGCTGTTCCATATGTTGGAAATGTTCTCCTAGCCTTCAACATGGAATAACCATGAATTTTAGTATTTTTTTACAGATCATTGGCATATCCTATAGGTACATCCTCTGCCAATCATATCATATAGGATATGCCAATTGTGTAAGTTCCTATATTGGAATATTTTTGATTGATGTGCAATTGATGCATATGCTGAACAACTTGATTTAGAGGTATTACTCAAGCAGAAATTAAATCCTGCTTTTACAAATAGTTCAAAATAGGTTGAATAGCATAAAATCATATACTGGCAATTCTTTCACAAAAATTTGTGAACAGAGATGTAAGAGATTGCTCTATACTTATCTCAGAAAAAGAAGCCCTCTGGCAAGAATTACTGCCTTGCACAACGCCTTAAGACCCCATGTATCTCTGTGTTCACCACTTCTTTCTGACCCTTTTTTCCCTAATCCTCTCTAGCCAGAGAGCAACTCTAGCAATCTTCAGCACATCAGAAACATCAAGGATGGCATTGGCTTGGGCATGTTTGCCCAATTTACTTATAACTACTACACCCCAGCAATCACAGAAACATAGCACGTGAGCTCTGCTTTTGTTTCTATTCCTAAGAAACTTGTGTTAGGTTGCATTAGTACTGCTCAGGCCTTATATATTGATGAAATTTCTTTGTTGATGCGTAGCATACTCAATGGGCATCGACTGAAGACCTGCAAAGAGAAAACAGAGGACTTGACATCTGCCTTCTCAAGAGTTTGAATATTTTCCTCCTTGAGAATAGTCTTTCTGTCTCTCACAAGCACAGATACCATCCTGGAGCAAGGGCCAGACCCCAAGTCTTCTGTCTTTGCCATCATCATTCTGACTTGGAGGATACAGAGCCATGAGGATATGACCCTTTTCATGCTTCCTGTTTCTGTCCCTCTAACCCTGAGTTTTGGCTGGGCATGACATCAATTCAACATGAACACTGAAAAGTGCCCCTGCTATAGTCTTAGCTGTCCAGCTTTATGAACAACAGGAGATTTGGGTTTACAAAGCAAGTGTTGCACATCTTAACCTGCTCAGAAGGAAGATGTCTGACAACTCTCCCAATTCTTAGGCAAGTATTTGTTAAACAAGTTTATTGTATAAAAAGAACCACAAATCCCTGTCCCTCAAAACATTACCTTATCATTTCAAAGCAGCATGGGGTAGATGTGTAATGGGCTGTGAATCAGGCAGGCTAGTGTAAGATGTCTCATCCCTTCCACAAGTAATGGAAACAACACTCTCTTCAGGAACTTCCGCATCTGGTATTTCCACTGGCTAGCCAGGTGTCCGTATGTAAACCAAGTTCAAAAGTAGTAGGCTACTCATCCTGAAACAATTACAATTCAGCAGAAGAGTATAAAGATCCCACACCCAGCTGGAAATAGAATGAAAGGAAGTCAATAAATTGGTGGGGATTGTGGAGAAGTAGGAAAGGAGCAATATATGGAAACTGTGCAACAGTGTAGAGCACTGTATTATTACTTATTTATAAGCAGTGTATGCTTACAAATATCTAAAGGGTGGATGTCTAGAGGAAGGGTCCAGACTCTTTTCAGTGGTGCTCAGTGACAGGACAATGGGCAACAGGTGCAAACTGGAACACAGGAAGTTCCAACTGTGTATGAGGAAAAACTTCTTCACTTTAAGGGTAAAAGAGCACTGGAAGAGGCTGCCCAGAGAGGTTGCGGAGTCTCCTCTGGAGATACTCAAAACTCACCTGGATGCCATCCTATGCAACCTGCACTAGGTGATCATGCTTTAGCTGGGGGGTTGGACTAGATGATCTCCAGAGGTCCCTTCCAACCCCTACCATTCTGTCCTTCTATGATTCTGTGATTTGTAGCTTGAAAGTGGGAAATTAAGAATTCTCACAGTTTATTTGGGCATTCAGTGTGGAAACTGTTCACAGGACAACTGATGAAATATCCAAATTGAATTGAATATTTAAATCCTACTTTGGTCAAATAGATTTTTTTTTTTTTTCTTCAAGTCATGCAAGAGATTGTCTGGGATCCTGCAACACCATGAAGAGTTATTGTAAACCAAATCAGAGTTAGTGTGTCAGATTAAGACCAAATTTGCTTTCAGTTTGGGTCTAGTTTGTCAGGTTTTATTTGCTATTTCTTCTGGGGAAGGTGTTAATTTGAAAATTTAAATTAACAATGTGCTTAGTTTGACTATTTGTTTAAATTAGTAACTTTTTGAAGCCAGTCCATGTAACACACTATTTTATATGTGCTAGAGATCTATTTTTGATATTGTTAAAATATTTATTTCAGATCTTTTATTATTTTTGTTTTCTTTTAATATAATGCATCCTGATACAAATATGCTCTTTCTATTCCTAAGAAACTTGTGTTAGGTTGCATTAGTACTGCTGTAGTCTAAATTATAATTGGCAAGTGCTTGCCAAGAAATTAATTGAATAATGATGTGAATTATCTTCTGTACCAAGATTTTAAAAAAAGACTGCAATAGTTGGCATCTGCTCCGTGGCTGCATTTGGTCTGGACACCTCAAATCTGAAAAATGAAAGAGGAAAAAATGAGCATAATTTACACAGAATACGTACAGAAACCTTAAAGTATCAGGGGCTTGGCAGAGAAGTTTATCCGCTTTAACTTTTTAAAAAAATCATCAGTTCTGATCAATTACGCCATCAAACTTCATCAGTTCCTTCTACTAACAATCTGCAGAGCCTGCCCTGACAAATAAAATATAGCATTAATAATTCATTCAATATTTAAAAAAAAAATAATTCTTATGCTATTTAAGATTCACCTTTAGAGAAAATTCCAAACTTTAAAAATGTCACTTCTGAGGACATGTCATCAACCCTTAAATAGCAATTCTGAAAGATTGTAACTTACTGTGCAACATCTGCTGCCATCAAAAGCTAACAACATTGCTATGTATATTTTCATAATTAAAATTCAAACATGACTATAGATATATCATTCAGTATATTTCTTTCAACTTTATTTTTTACAGAAAATAAAGAATACTTTTTTTTACATCAAGGGTAAAATAATAATTTTTCAAATTACTGCATACAAACTTCCTCCTCTATGTAGAATTTGAAAGCACCAGCTAAACTCCCTGAAAGACAATCAGGAAGAATAGGCAGAAACAATTGGAATAGCCTCAAAGTATTTTTCTTGAAGCAGTTCTATAGTCACTCACTTTTTATTCTTTTTAT
Source organism: Aramus guarauna (assembly GCA_013400195.1). NCBI lineage: Eukaryota > Metazoa > Chordata > Aves > Gruiformes > Aramidae > Aramus > Aramus guarauna. The sequence goes on from VXBL01006280.1 coordinate 839,432, forward strand.
TTCAGATCTTTTTCTTTGATATGTACTTTGATTCCCATTCCCAAATGCCATTAAAAAAGAAAAGAAAAAAAAAAAAAAGTGCTGTTTGCAGTGACATATTGGCCTAGGATTCTAATTTGCAAATTATATGTAAAGATTGGGAAATTCTTTTTAGCTGCACTGGAGCTTCTTCTAAGATAAGCATTTTGATATTGTATTTGGTATTACTCAAGAGGGTGCAGGCAATCTGCATAGATTTGCTACTGCCTCTCAAAACAAGGTGAAGAGGCAAATTCAACTGCAATGTCAGCAAAGACAGTCAACTCCCTAGGTGAACTTCTCGCTTAAATTCATTTATAATTTGGGTTTTTCTCCCTCCTTTTTGAATACATTGAATAAAATATGAAGGGAAAATACAGATTTTGTGATTCAATTTGATTCTGTACTGTTAGATTTCAACATTTTTCTGTGTCTTTTAGAACCTGTACTAGGAATGATGACCTGTTGTGTCAAGTCACCTGAGATATGTGAGCATTTTCAGTACAGTTAGGCAGCATTAAGTGGCAAAAAGTGTGACTGTGCTAGTAGTAGGTTGTGCCACACTGTCCCACAATGGGATGGGTTATGGGTGGCTGCTGCCTTTGGTACGTAAGCATTCTCCTGAGCTTTCTATCACACTTCTCCTCTTAGATATGGAACATTGCCCTGTGGAGTTCACATAAAGATATTCACGTGCCCGATATAGTAACTCCTGCTGTACTGCTATGAACCCTGGTATTTGTCACACGAAGCCTCTTTCACTGCTGACCTTTTGTCCATCTGTTATTAAAGTGCTAAAAAAAACCCCAAACCTTGTTTAAAGTGGTGGGGGTTGCGGTTGGTTGTTGGTTTGGGTTTTTTCATTCTTCCACTCAGGCAATAGACTTGTCTCTGATGAGTTTATTTGGTTAAACTATTGTTTCTATGAAGCCTAAATTAGACAAGCAGACATGTAAGACCACATGCATAGGTTATGCTTTGATTAAAAGAAAAAGAGATTCTTGATCCAAGGACATTTCTGTTCTCTTGTGATACTGGTGGCTCTCTTGTGGCTGGCTATGGATTTGGAACATGTGATAAAAATGTGAGGTTGAAATCCTAAATTTTGGAAATGGAGTTGTGCAGGGGAGAAGATGGGATGCTGGAGGTGTAATTTTACTTGGCCAATTAGAGCTTGTGATTAAATTATGGAGAAGATAGGTATATCTGTAGGGTTGCATTTTTAGAAGTTACCACTTCTATATCTAAGTAAATAGGAAGTGAGAGTAGGGAAATTATCTTCTCTTATATAGATGTGTGGATTGCCACAGAAATCAGAACTGGTTTGCCAATATCTCTGCTGGTGTTGTATGACTAGATTACTTTGAAGAACTTTCTCTCAAGGATGTTTTCTTATGCAAAACCTTTATACTGTTTTTGGAGATGTTTTATACAGAGATCCAGCTGTTTAGAAGAAGGCTTTCCTTTTAGGTCTACAAAATGCATATCCAGAGTTCATAAGTTATTTGTTGGACACACAGAGTTTGTCCTGAAGGAAAAAATAGTGATCTTGTCATTGCTTAAATCATGCAAATGCTTGGATTTACCATTTTGTTCCATTTGTGGTAATAGTGGGTTGGATCTGAGTTGTCAGGTTTAGTGTGGGAATACAGGTATATGTCCGAGTTCTGATTTCCAGGTTTTGTGGAGTTGCCTATTAACAAACATCTACAGAATACGGCAGTTTTCACCAGCCTTTAAGAACAGTATGAATATAGGATTATTTTGTTGTTGTTGAACTATGCTTAGCTGAAAATTCACAATTTCTTTGTTTTGAATCTGAAATAAGGATTCTAAGCACTTATTGGCATTGATAACTAGAGCATTTTCTGCTGTGTAGCCACGTGAGAAATGCTTGTCTTGCTGAGCTTTTGTATGCTCTTTCAGTTGAATCAGAGATCCAAATATTTAAGGACATAACACAAGTTTGTGTCAAGGGGGCTTTATGTCTGTAAACTATTGAATGGAGCATGTGCATCCCAACCTGGAAGATCCAGCAGCACTTATTCATTATCCCAGTGTATAATTATCACTTAGGATTTGAATGTTGAGAAAAAAACCCAAAATGCTAAAGGCACAGAGTACTTTAGGTATGTTCTTGTGAGAAAGGTAGGGGTTACTTTTTGTGTTAGGAAATAGTTCCAGAGGTTAAATGTTTTGTGCATTTCATGGGTTTTGAAACATAGAGATGTCTCTGATACATATTCTCCCTTCAAGTGGGAAATCTGCATTTAAAATTTGGCCAGCTGCTAAAATGTCTGCTTCTTTAAAGGCTGATGTATCTTTTGAGTTTGGTCCTTGCCATGACCAGAAAGATGGTCATAGAACCACATCCTTTCAAGTTGTTTTCCAAGGCAGGTGTGCATGAGGTTTAAAATATGTATTTTGATTCTGTTCTCTGAGGAGCTGAAATCTGTAAAAAAGATCTGATTTCAGTATCTCATGCACTATGCAGAAAAATGTTATGCAATATATCTACATTTTCAACAGTTTTTCCTAGGCTATGCAATTTCCTCCTAGCCTCCAATTATTACTCTTGCACAACTATTTTAGTCTATCCCATCACTGATTCTAATAATATCTAGTACTACTTAAACAGGAATCAGCTAAGTTCTAAGTATTATTGTCACATATATACACTAAATTTAGGTTTCAAAAAAGTATTCGAAACAGTTTTAAAGGAACATGATCAAGGTTAAGTAGCTCACATTTTGACAGCCCAAATCTGAAAAGAAATGTTCTGTTTTACTGAGGAGTATTTTAAAAACATAACATACCACTTGGAGAGGGAGACGGGTCAACCTTGCAAAGTCCCTGTAATGCTTCTCAGGTAGTTTACTCATGTCTAACAAACTTCCCAGTAATCCTGAATAGGAACATTGATGAACTTTCTGTTTCATTTTATAGTTTTCAATTAAGTATCATTTCACTGGGTAAGATTACTTTCTGTTACATGTAAAACAGCTCTTCCAATGCTTCATAAAACCAGTATTTTCATCTCATTTTGTGTAATGGAAGGAGATCTTCTTTGTTAATTACATGCAGCACAAAATGGACTAATTGAATTGAGTTCTGAATATTGGTCAGACACCCCGAAGAAAATGCTGGGAAACATAAGTGTTTTTTCAGTATAGGTGGTATCATTCAAAGAAAATTCAAACCTCTTTCTTTTGCATATAGAACATGCCATTCTCATGATTGGTTTGAATATTAATTACCAAGAGGCTCTGCATTTGTTTCATATTCTGTATATGTTTATATTTATAATATGTGACAAAGGACAAAATTTTGTAGTGCTTTCTATTTTTACACAATTTTAATTCCATGTATATTCATATGTAAATCTTTTAATATAAGTTAATTTTTATTGAAGAGAAACTATTTATACTTTCCTTATAAATAATACAAAAATATAATTAAATAATTTAAAAGCAAAATTTTTGTTATTAAAACTATAGCTCAGAGCTCTCTGTAAAGTACTTTGAAATTTCTTAAATAAATTCAAGTTACACACAAATGTTTACCGTTGAAATGTGTGGATAAAAATAGAGGCCTAAAAAAGAATTAAAAATATGAGGTATTAAATACTAAAATGATACAGCTGTTATTGGACATTTGCAGTGAGGCTCATCTGAGCTAACTCAGATATCTGAAAGTTATTTGTTTTAACTTAAATAGTCAACCCAGATGGCGGTCATCTGTAGGAAGTACTGACCTCCAGGACCACATAAGGAAAATATGCACCTTTAGAGGGCAAAACATTTCCTGCAAGGATCAGTGCACAAGACAGGTTGAATGAACAGGAACTGGAATGACCTTTACCTCCATTACCTGTATGGATATGTACAATGACTAATTTGGATTTAGACAAGTAACATTTAGATGTTCAAAATGAAATAAATTTAATCCTTATGTTCTGGTACTGTACTTTAAATAATGTTTTCCATGCATAATGTCATTTACTATGTATGTCTGATGCAGAAGTGAAGTGATCCAGTCCTCTTTTATCCATTTGGAATGTGCTAGTCTCCTCTGATTTGCAGCTATTTGGAGGTGCTCTAATAAAGCAAATTATTTTGGAATCTGCTACCAGTCCTGAGATTTCAGGCGTATGATTCTTGTGATATGAGGACTGAAATGTCTGAATTTCCTGTGCAAGCTCAGTCACTGAAGTAATCCCAGAACCATGATATTTAAATAGTAGCATTTGGTATCTTTCTATTAGTATGCAGGTTCAGTCATTCAGACTAATAGGACTTTCATTCTGTCAGGTAAAGGACAAATGCAAATGCACCATGTATAAAACTTGTGTTTTTCTACCTTTTGTAAAATCCATCTGCTCCTTGTGCCAAATACTTGAGAGTTAATTGTGTGGTGGGCAAAGTCAAACTGACCTCTCTGTGCTTTGTGAATTTGCACTCATTAAAAGGAAAATGCCATGAAAAAAATTGCAAGAAAGATAAATAGAGAGAAATACTCGATTTACTCTTCTTATCCATTTCTCTCACTATGGTTTTTATCCTGATTGGCAGAATAGACAAAGAATACCCTTCAAAGCCATAAGCTGTTTCAGCAGATTTTTTCCATGTGAGCAGGTGAAATATATCTTGACTGAAGAGAGACAGTAATCAGAAAAAAATAAAATAAAAAGAAGAAAAAAAAAAAAAAAGAAAAAAAGGAAGTTCAATGCCATTCTGTTCTTAGATCAAGCCCTAAATGTTACTTGTGGGACATACAGCTTTGTTTTAAAAAGTCTTGGCCAATGCTGGATAGCAAAATATGGCATCATAGAACTTCATTTCCCACAGAAATCATTCATTGCTCTTCTCCCTGCTATACCTCAGCAGAGCAGCCATTTCTATAGTCCCAGACCAATTAGATGGAACGCACAGAGGACAGCATGTGAATTCTACTGGTTGCTCCTCCCAGAGTGAAGAGAAAGCATATTTATCTTTCATGTCTAAGGAATAATTGCTAAGGGAAAATATCACAAAAGACATGGGCTCTTTCATTAAATTAGATTTTTGGCTCTTTCTCTGAAATATTAAAAAAAAAAAAAAGGACCAATGTTAGTAAGCAATTCTTTATAAAACAGGATGAGAAAACTATTATTTCACATATTTTCTTAGTCTGCAAAAAGCAAATATGGAAAAATACACATNTACTTAGCTAGCCTCACAGCAAAAAGAGTGATTCCTGATATTCAGATGGGACTTCCTGTATTTCAGTGTGTACCATTGCCTCTTGTCCTGTCACTAGGCACCATTGAAAAGAGCCTGGCTCTGTCTTCTATTCATCCTCCCTTCAGGTATTTACATACATTGATGAGATTCCCCTAAGCCTTCTCTTCTCCAGGCTCAACAGTTCCTGCTCTTTCAGTCTTTCCTCATATGAGAGGTCCTCTAGTCNGCTCTTTCATTAAATTAGATTTTTTGGCTCTTTGCTGAAATATTAAAAAAAAAAAAAAGGACCAATGTTAGTAAGCAATTCTTTATAAAACAGGATGAGAAAACTATTATTTCACATATTTTCTTAGTCTGCAAAAAGCAAATATGGAAAAATACACATACAAAACTTAAACAGAATCTTGCGGTCTGGGAGGCCCTGTACCCAAAACTTATCTAGTAATCATAAGCTTTCCTAAGAAAGAAATTGTTGAAGTTTAGGAATTATTGTAAAACCTTTCCCTTCCCTTCCCTTCCCTTCCCTTCCCTTCCCTT
>VXBL01006280.1:845222-885946 GCA_013400195.1 Aramus guarauna
AAAAAAAAAAAAAAGGACCAATGTTAGTAAGCAATTCTTTATAAAACAGGATGAGAAAACTATTATTTCACATATTTTCTTAGTCTGCAAAAAGCAAATATGGAAAAATACACATACAAAACTTAAACAGAATCTTGCGGTCTGGGAGGCCCTGTACCCAAAACTTATCTAGTAATCATAAGCTTTCCTAAGAAAGAAATTGTTGAAGTTTAGGAATTATTGTAAAACCTTTCCCTTCCCTTCCCTTCCCTTCCCTCACCTCGCCTTAGAAGTGCAATAGATTAAGGATATGTGCCATAATAGTTTCTTATTCATTAATTCCTGGATGACTTTTGCATGTAAAAATGTTTGTCATAGAATCATATAATCAATGAATGGCTGAGGTTGGATGGGATCTCTGGAGATCATCTGCTCCTATCCTCCTCAAGCAGGGCCACCTAGAGGAAGTTGCCAAGGACAATGTCCAGAAGGCTTTTGAATACCTCCAAGGATGGAGACTCCAGAACCTCTCTGGGCAACCTATTCCACTACTTAGCTAGCCTCACAGCAAAAAGAGTGATTCCTGATATTCAGATGGGACTTCCTGTATTTCAGTGTGTACCATTGCCTCTTGTCCTGTCACTAGGCACCATTGAAAAGAGCCTGGCTCTGTCTTCTATTCATCCTCCCTTCAGGTATTTACATACATTGATGAGATTCCCCTAAGCCTTCTCTTCTCCAGGCTCAACAGTTCCTGCTCTTTCAGTCTTTCCTCATATGAGAGGTCCTCTAGTCCCTTGATCATCCTTGTGACCCTTCAGTGAACTCTCTCCAGTATGTCCATATCACTCTTGGACTGGGGAGCACAGAATTGGACATGGTACTCCAGGTGTGGCCTCAGCAGTGTTGAGTAGAGGGAAAGGACCCCCCTCCCTCAATGTGCTGGCAACACTCCTCCTAATGCAGCTGGGGATACCTTTAGCGTTCTTTGCTGTAAGGTCAAATTACTGGCTCATGGTTAATTTGTGTCCACCAGGATCCCCAATTCCTTTTCTGTCAAGCTGCTTTCCAGCTGGTCAGCTCCCAGTATACACTGATGCATGGGGTTGTTCCTCTTGAGGTGCAGAACTTTGTACTTCACCTTATTGAACTTCATGACATTCCTGTCAAACCATTTCTCCAGCCTGTTGAGTTCCCTCTGGACAGCAGCATGACCTTCTCACATATCAGCTTCCTCCTGTTTTGGTGTCATCTGGAAACTTGCCAAGGGTACACTGTACACCATCAGCCAGATCATTAATGAAGATGTTAAAGAGGATTGAACCCAGTACTGACCCCGGGGTATGTTGGTAGTTAGTGGCCTCCAACTACACTTTGTGCCACTGATCACCACCCTCTAAGCCTGGCCAATCAGTTTTCAATCCACCTCATTGTCTGCTCATCCAGCCCATATTTCAACAGCTCCTCCATAAGGACCTTATAGGAGACAGTTTTGAAAACCTTACCAAAGTCTACCTAGACAATAAACTATCCTTTCTTTTACTTAGTGTTTCTTCTCATGTTAACATGTACCAAACAAATTTAATTTTATGGCCTGGGCTGGATTGACAAGCAAGGTCAAGGAAAACAGGATCTGTCTGAAGACATAAGTTTGATAGTAAATTATACCTTTTTGTAATGATGTTTCTATAAAGACTACAAGAGATAGGAGGACCCTATGTTTGCCTGGTAGCAGAAATTGTGTCTTAGACCTCATATTTCATGGGTAAGTCCTAAATACACTTAAATGTGAGATAAATGCTGCTTATCTTCAGAAACAGCGTTTGTTCAGCGTATGAGCAGAAGTGGAACTGTAGCTGTACAGGCAATATGACTGATGAGAAGTGTCTTGAACTGTGATCCCAAGTCCTACTGCAGTTAATTATCTGCTTTTGAAGCTCTGAGTCTCAGCAGATAGAAATTAGGCATTATAGTGCTGAGCCAGTAGATGTCGAGTTCTACCCCAGAATCACTTCAAGGCCCAGAGAGATAAAATCTTGTACTCTAATTTAACGCAAGACAAACTAGCACAAATCTATTATGAGAAGCAAAAAATGCAAGTAATTTTTTTTGTAATGTTCAGCTCTCCATATGTGAACTACTGTGTATAAATTGCCAGATAATCCATTACTTCCACAATTTAAAGCTTTCTTTTCTAAAAATAGGTATGTGTAGGTAAGTTTACTGAGATCTTTTTACTTCCTTGTGTTAAACAGACAGTAATGTAAAAAAAATCCTTTGCCTACATTTGTCAACATATTCATAAAACTTATTAATTAACCTGAAAAACATAAGCATGACCTAAGAAAATTTTGCTTTATTAAACTCTGTTAAGTTCTAACTTTCCTATCAGTTCTATTGTGAAACAATAGACAATTATTACAGCTTTAAGTTAACCACTCCATAAATACATATTCTGGAAATATCTTCATCCATATCGAAGACTGAAGTAATTTATAAATAAAGGCTCACCTTTTAAAAATGGTTCTCTTGTCTTTTTTTTCTAACCAGTGTTAAAAAAGCTGTAATTTGCCAGGAAACAGTAAAATATATAGATATCACTTGAGCTAGCTACTGCATTAAAGATAGTAATTCACAGTTTTGACTCTTGAATTTATACAGAACCTCTATGTACACAATTCCTTCTGGAGACAATAAGATTTAAGGATGTTTCTCCTGACAAAGTGACATAGATACTTGTTTATTGTTATCTTGTGTACCTCCTTTTCCTGTAGCTGTTTTAAGTGTATAAGTACAGTAAGATAAGAAATATTAACCATCTTACTGACATAATACAAAACATTAAATTTTTGTTCTCAGAGTTCTTCAATCATAGAATACCAGGTTGCAAGGAACCTCAAGAATCATCTGGTCCAACCTCTCTTGGCAAAATCTCCATTGAGACAAAGGCACTGCCTAGACAAGGTGGCCCAGCACCCTGTCCATCTGAATCTCGAAAATGTCCAATGTTGGGGAATCCACCACTTCCCTGGGGAGATTATTCCAATGGCTGTTTATTTGCATTGTGAAAAATTTTCCTCTTGTGTCCAGTCGGAATGTCCCCAGGAGTAACTTGCACCCATTACCCTTTGCCTTTTCCATGTGACTCTTTGTAAAAAAAGAGTCTGCATCTTCTTTGTAGCCACCCTTTAAATACTGGAACATGGTGATGAGGTCCTCGCTAAGCCCTTCCTCAAGGCTGAACAGTTCCGGTTGTCTCAGCCTTTCCTCACATGACAGACTTCCCAATTCTTTGATCATCCTGGTGGCCCTTCCTTGGACCCCCTCCAGCCTGTCTGCATCTTTTTTGTATAGTGGGGATCAAAACTGAACACAGTATTCCAGGTGTGGCCTGACAAGTGCTGAGCTGAGTGGGATAATGACCTCTTCATCTCTGCTGGTGATGCCCTTGTTGATGCAGCCCAGCACTCTGTTGGCTTTCTTTCCCACTGCAGTACACTGTTTGCTCATATTGCTTGCTGTCCAGCAGGACCCCCAGGCCCCTTTCCACAGAGCTGTTCCCCAGCCAGGTGGGTCTCAGCCTGTGCTGCACTCCTGGATGATGTTTTCCCAAGTGCAAGACCTTACATTTGTCCTTCTTGAACTTCATAAGGTTTTTGTCAGCCCACTCTTCCAGCTTATCCGGGTCACTGTGCAGGGTGGCTCTCCCTTCCAAAGTGTCTACATCTCCACTCAGTTTGTTATCAACCGCAAACTTCATCAGGGTGCACTTGATCCCATCATCCAGATCAATATGATTATGCTTTCAACAGTACTGGTAATGCACCCAAAGATAATTTTTTTTCCTTATTAGTAGCACCTTTGGGAAACATTAATCTCTGAATAATTGAGAAACACTGGCTAAGCTGTTAGCTTTAAAGGACACATTACTAGCTGTCATTTAAATTGATAGTTAGAGCTGTAATTGAGAGTAACGGTCAGAAGGTAACTGCTCTGTCGTTGAATTTTTACTGTTTTATTAAATTACTGATCTGATGCAACTCTGCACCTGGCTGTGGTGTATAATCATAAGCTATCAGAATCTTTTTAGCACATAAGGGCAGAAATTGTGATTTTAATCCTTCCTATCATAAAGCTTCATGTTCTGGTTTGTTTTGTTTCTGCTGCCCAATTCTGGATGGATATGTAGATGGATATGCTTTCTTTCAATCTGTCTATCTGTCATCATGTCTGTGCAATTTGCTGTATGACCTTCAATGTGAGACTCCATCAGTTGCTTAGTCCTTGCAAAGAATCAATAATTATTTCTTACACAGAAGGCAAATAGAAAATATTCTACGTGGAAGACCTTCCACCTTGTGGCACAAAGCTCAGTACTTTTAAAGTTTTGTCAGTATTGTTTTGTTTTGGTCCGGTGTTTTGCAGACACCAGTATATAACTTTGAATTATTTGAATTAATTATATTCTCATCAGTGTTATGCAAAATGGAGGAAAAGACACTTACTCCTTAAATTCTGCATTGTTTCCACGTGGCATTAAAAATGACCACTCTTGAAAAGCTCATCATATTTGCTCTTTTCACTACTTATATATAATTCTTAAAACTGCTATTTCCGCTGAGTTATATTTGTAGAGACATTTATACTGAGCATTCTGTCAAAATTCAGTATTTGACCACTATGAGTGCTGACATTTGAATGCTTTCATGAAAATACTCATGATAACTTGAGACCTGCATTTGATAAACAGAAGCAGCTGTAGAAATTACTAGGTTACTGAACTGATTGAAAACATGGGTGCTGCCAATTGTTTTTATCCGCAATGGTCTGAACTCTCTGCTTATTAATGTTCAACTAATTGTTTCTAGGTAGGAATAGAAACAACAGTAGAATTTAGTTTAATATCTGTGCATAATTTTAACATTGAATGTGTGCTTCATAGCCCTCATTTAAAACTTGTTTTCATCTGGGCTACGATTCTCTTTTTAGGACATTTAGTCATATACTGCCAGATTTTTCAGATCTCCCCACTAAATTTGTAGTTATTGTGACCATTAATACAAATATGTCTAACATAAGGTCTCAAATTAAATGCAGCAATGTAATGTAGTAAGGCTTATCAGATCTGCTCATCCTGTGACATTATTTGCACAGTGGGCTTTCTCTCTGCACCTGAATAAATCTGGATTCTTTTCTTTTCCCCCTTTGAGTCCTTTGGGGTTATACAAAGTAAAATGTGCACAATTGAGGGAAGATTTGGCTCAATAATCTCTGAAATAATTAATATAACACAGGGCACAGTTTAAAGCTCTATCTGACAAAGTGTCTTAAAATTATTATTTGTATTTATATTAATGTACTGGACGGAACCATTAAACAAGACCTTTCCTATTCAATGCATTGATTGCTGCGGCAGGGTCCCATGCTCTAGAGCTCCAGAATTAATGTATCATGATTGCTCCACATTAATTTCAGTAACTGTGGAATTTGAAATAATAATTAAATGGTTTTTATGTTAAATATGTTAAACAGTGCAGTAAACAAGTGTGTATCTCTGAGGGAGAACCATGTTGTCATTTTCTAACATACGGGAGCTGAATATCAAAACACAGTTTTCCTCTCTCGTATCAGATTAATTATTTCAGTAGGGACTGTATGCTAGATGGTTTCAAGGGGAGTAATTTTGGGTTTTATGACCATAAGCTTTCTTCTGTGCAAGTAAGTACTGAAATTTAGTGAGGCTAAATGCGGGTATCCAAGATGGACTGGAATCTATTTTGCATGAATTGTCTCTTGGTCCTTCCAGAGGTTTTTGTCAAGATTGAGTTGATCTCAAAGATATGATCCTCACTGTCTGCTGAGGAGGTCATAGTTCAAACAATGACTGAAGGTGCTCAGGAGGCTGGTATTTTGTGCCCTTATTTTCATTGCTTGTTCCTCACTGGCACCAGTGTTCCTGCCTCCAGTCACCTCAGTGATCTTTCCTATTTGTGCTGCTGGGCCACAGGTTCAGGCCCTTGCTCAGCACAGCACCTCTCTCTTCCCTGGTCCAGCAGTGACTCTTCAAATCGGAGGCTGAATTAGATGACCTTCCAACTAACATTTCTGTGATTATATCCCTTTCTTTGCTTGGGATCATCAAGGCAGTGATAATTTTGGTTGATTTCTAATGAAAAGGGATGAAAATTTCTTCTATCAAGAGATACCCAAGTCTGACAAGATTACATTTATTTTTAATTCATAGACCAGACTCTTCAAGACATTACAGTCACATTTTGCAAATATTGGAAGAGAAGAACAGTATTTCAGACCCCTTTCCTACTTCCAGAATGGAAATGTGAAATGTTGCTGAATGACAAGCTGCAGTGTATCAGTGATTTTCTTTTGGAGTGCAGTTTGAGGCATATTGTCTGCCATTGTCAATACTTCATAGGAATGGTAAATATGAGTATTTTGTGTTTTGGAAATGCTGTGGTGGGAGTTCTATAAGAATAACTCTGAAGAATTTTTAGATTAACTCCCTCATCCATCAGGATACCAAGATGCTGTGTTTGATTACTGCATCATTGTACACTGTGTGTTGCTATAAAGAGATTCAGTTCAGGGTCCACATCTTTTGCTGCTTTTGTGGAAAAACATTTAAACAGTAGTACTGGTGAAGTGCTGTGCTCCTAACTATTCCTAAATTTTAATGAGGATTCTGGGATAGAGGATAGGATTCTGGGATGTTCCTGTCCTTTGTCTCTCTGCTGAACAGAGATGTTGGTCTCTGTTCACTCTTTCTATACAGTTTAATGTTCTCTGTATGCTAAATCTCTCTTCAGAGTTCTGGGCAATATCTAGAACATATTAAAAACTCATTTACATATTCTAAAGAAAGAGATCATATCTGAAATTCTTTTGATATGAAGTCTGCCTTGACAGTTCTCTATTAATCTGAAGTGATATCTTAAAGTCATATGGTACTGTGATGGTGACTGTCAGGGAAAAATTTGAAATAAATTAATAATATATAAACATCATCAATACTTATAAATATCTAAAGGATGGATGTCTAGAGGATGGAACCAGACTCTTTTCAGTGGTGCTCAGTGACAGGACAATGGGCAATGGGCACAAACTGGAAAACAGGAAGTTCCAACTGTGTATGAGGAAAAACTTCTTCACTTTGAGGGTAAAAGAGCACTGGAAGAGGCTGCCCAGAGAGGCTGTAGAGTCTCCTTCTCTGGAGATATTCAAAACCTGCCTGGATGCGATCCTGTGCAACCTGCTCTAGGTGATCCTGCTTTAGCAGGGGGGTTGGACTAGATGATCTCCAGAGGTCCCTTCCAACCCCTACCATTCTGTGATTCTGCAGTCTCCTGAGAGCTTACATATTATGTCTGGAAGCCTGGACTATAAGCACAAGGCCTACTGATTTTTCTAGAATTGACCGTGGTAATGTCAAAGGGAATATATTAAATTAAGTTGAAATAAGTGTTGGCTTAGCTGTCATTACCATATAGAATTATTTTCTGCTACATCATTTATACGTAGATTACCATCAATGAATTACATCTTGGGTCTGCAAAAATACTAGTAACTTGGGTAAAATTGTTGCTGCTTTTCTTTATTTCAAATTATTCTCGGCTTTCCAAAATAATTTCTGAAAAGGAATACAAATACTATGTTAACACAACACAGGCCTTGTAACTGCAAGACATCACAGAGGCTTGCATTTATTACCAGCTGTACACTTACCATTTTCTCCTGAAAGTTATTTTCATAATAGACAGACACAGAGAAAACCTGTCTTGCACACTGTAATGGAACATGACAGTAGCAGTTAAGCCTGCATAGGAATAATTATCTGTACCCAGCATCACACTTAAGTTTTTCCTTTGAATTGCAGCTAAACTGATAGCTATTCTGGTCATTTTCAGCAATATAGGTCTACCTCAGCCAAGCCATCTATGCAGTTGAAATGATTTGGCAGTATTCCACTTCATATTTCAGTTCAGCTTAGTACTGCATAGCATTATAATTTGAATAACCCCCACAAACCTGAACCATACCATACCAATAGGATATTGGGAGGGATGATTGAGAAAAGAATGTGTTAACAGGGACTTGCCCTCAAGTGAGACTGGATTTAAGTTCTGTTGGGATTGATAGAAGACCCATTGCTACCCAATATTTTCAACAGTCATCTGAAATAATGAAAAAATATGAAATAACTTCTGGTAAACATAATCAAGTGGCATAAAAAATGGAGGAATGATAAATAATATTGGAAAAAGAGCTGATACACAGATTGATGTGGACCATTTGGTAGCTGATTCAGGTGTATTTTAACATTGCTGTGTGTACAGGAACACACAGGAACAACAGTTCATAAGATATACAGGCTGTGATCAAATAACTTGGCATGTGTTCTCAGCATAAAGCTTTGTCAAAAATAAAGGATAGCTACAGTGATTTCAAATAAAAATAGAATACTGGGGTTCAAGAATAGAACTTTACTGCTCTATACAAGTGCAGATAATATTGCAGCAGTACACACATTGTGAAACATGTCCATTCTTAAAATGATGTTAAAAAACAGAAGATGTAATAAAAAAGAGGAACAGTCATACTTTAGGAACGTTGAAAAGGTCTAAAAGTATGACACTGTAAAAACTCAGTTTGTCTGGGTCTGAGAAGAACTGGAGAAGATGACTAGATTATATGGTACATGTACCTTTACAAGGAGAAAAGGCCAGGTTATGAAATCTTAGCAGTCTGTGAGGAAAAGGCATAACTAGAATCAAATTCTAGCAGCTGAAGCCAAAAAAAATGAAATGTGAAATTAAGAAACATGCCTTGAATAATGAGGGTGCAAATCTGCTCATACAAAATACAAGGTTAAGTGGTGAATTCTCCATTTCTTGTCTTCAAATCAAAGATTTGCCTTTCTAGGGAAAAAAAAAAAAATCAAATTCAGCTCACAAGAATGAAATTTAATTGGTATCTATAAATGACCTATAAATCTTTCTGGCTCTACACATTTTCATTATGAATCTGTGGGAAATAGGTAAGTAAACAGGATCACGCACATGCCTTTATCAATGTTTAATATCTTAGAGACATACTAGAGACTTACATTTCTCCATGAAAAGAAAGGCATAGAATCATGATAGAGACAGAACAGCTGTTAGTCCCTTGTTGCTGACATGGCTAAAAATCTCAGAACATAAAATGCATTTGAGTATGAAGTATAACAACATTATCTTGTTACAGACTGATGTTCTACTGTAGGAGGGCTCTGCTATATGTACTAAGATTTGGCTGATCTATTGATTTATCATTTGTGGCTGGTAAATGTTAGTCAAGTCTGATCCACTCAAAGGTCGTCAGCAACGAGAGGTCCTCAGATGATCATACTATTCCCTGTCCAAATACACTACAAGTGACTGCAGCACTGTTGGAAGCTTCCCGCTGAACACATTGCTCTCTGTGTCCTCTTGTGCATATGGCATACATAATTAGAAAGGGGTTTGGAGCTGATAAATCTCACATCGATAGATTTAGGTACCATATTCTGCTACTGTGTCTGTCTCAGGACCATGACAGATTTTAGCCAGGGATAGTTATGCAATAGGAATTGTGCCATATGTTTTGATTATAATGTAAGAATAGTCCATAGCAAGACAAAAAGATGCCATCCTGAAAATATTTCTGTTCAGTTTTCATCTAATGCATAAGCCGGACAAGTGCCTTTCTGTTTCACCTGAAACTTCTGATGCCTGTAGTACTACTGATTTACCACAACTGTCCCAGACAAATATACTAATAACATGGGTTTTGCCTAAACATGATTTTGAAAGCCAGGAAATCAATACTTCCACCTAACTCCCATAATGCAGTAAAGGTGCTCATGACATGCATAACACACATCAAGACATTTAAAGATGTTACACCGACTATTTTGAAAAACATAGCTAGCAGTGGCATTGATGGATATGTGTTCTGTACTGCTCCTGCTGATGTGACTTAAAAATGCATGCAAATCTTATGGCACCTGTGAGAGAAAGATGACAAATTCTTCTAGCCATTTTTACTCAACATTTCTGTGTATTAATGACTGAATAATAACCAGTGAGAAGCAATTCCTGGAGCAGAGACAGGAATGCAGAATTCCGCTCTCCAGACTGGTTGTCCCAATAACAGGGATAGAGAAAATATTATTCTCACTTGACCTTTCTCAGTCCTTTCACTCATGAATCTGCTGTTCTCTGCTCCTCAGTGGTATAACCTGAACAGGAAAGATGAAAATTAACCAGTCTAGTATTTAGGGCTTGTTCTTGAGAGATATGAAGTGTTTGATTGCCGTTAAAATGAAGAAAGGACAAAGTGCATGTCTTCTTGGGTGGGAACTTTTCTCCTACAGGTTATTTTATAAAAGATGCATGACCCTACACAGCAGCTACATTTTGAAAGAAAATATATTCAACCCTGTCTTGCTGCCTCTCAGCTTCCATGACTCTTCAGGTCTGGAGTAAAGTGGAAAAGCTAAAACAAACAAACAAAAAAAAAACCTGTATCTTGCATTAGATGCAAAAAGAAATTAAAGGGAAAGAATTTTTTTCACATCCCTTCCCAAATTATCTTTTTTAGTTCTTTCCATTGGCACACTTGCTTTAAAAATCGTGTTGTTCACTGAAAATGGAATCATAGTAGAGCATCACTAAGAACTGATCCATCATGAGATAAAATCTAATCATGGTGTGACAAGCTAGTTATGGTCCATAGCAAGAGGCAGCTTAACTAGCTGACAAATGACAAGTCTTCTGTGGCTTTTGCTGGCCCTAGTCTTTTCTGTGCTTCTCTAAGAGATTTACGAAGAACATGGTCTTTTGTAGGATATTCCTTACTGTGCATGGTTACTACTGAAGTTTTGACAGTGGTGCATCTTTTTGCTGAGTTATGCAGGTACTTTGGAAGCCCATAATTCAGAATATATCTAGATGTTTCTTCTTCTTCCCAGCACAGGTTGCTCCTAAAGTGACTGAATTATCAATATATTTTAATTAACAAAGCATCTCCTTTCCTTGGAGTCACACCATAGAGATTTCATGGTACCTCTCTGTAGCTACATTATTATTGTTGGGGTTTTATGTCATCTCCTTATTAGCTCTTACAGCTGAGGAAGTCCTTGCCTGTGCTTATGATGTGTGCCATTTCGAAAGCACATGTTACTGGAAAATGGCTTCAATATAGCAGAGTGTTTAACATGACGAAGCTATAAATTATGTAAGTTTCACCCCCAATTATCTCCACTGACCATGTTTTGTGTGCCTTATTCTCTGTTCTCCATTCTATGATGTGAAGAGAAAGGAGCATGCAAGAACTATACATCATATTGCACACCACTCAAGGGGGGAATGATTTTCATCAAAGAACTACCTGCAAAGCTCAACTACAATGTCAACCAGTCTTGTTACCTAAAATTCGATACCTTGAAGAATTAGCTACACTATTCTGAAGTAGGATATTAACACATTAAAGAAAAATGTAGCCATAAAAAATTTCATGGCCACAGAAAAGAGCCTAATCATGAAATGTGCATTTTGGAGAAAATGAGAACATATACAGCCATGCTGGAGAACACCACAAAGGCCTGAAACCATCACTGAACTTTGGTTCAAGTCAAACCCCTTTGACAACTGGACTTGAGTTTTCAGGCTATAGTGCAACTCACTGCATTTCTGTTCTACTTCTGTCCCATGAGAAAAATTTAAATATGCAAGCAAAACCATAAAGCACATGAAGCAATATCAGCATTTCCCAGAAGCACCATTTATTGTATTACCAGATTTTTTATTCATGAACTTTGCTCTAATCATGTTAATATCAAAGTTTACTATTTTTACTGATGATAACAGTGTTATTAATCTAATTAGTAATAATTAGTAATTATCTACTGGTTTTCTTTATTAGCAAAATAATGTTAATTTGTAGGACTGACATAATACTAAATTTAAAAATGAGTAACAAGTAGACTTACTGAAATCTGCAAGACTAAAAAAAGGATGTAGAGCAAGCAGGAAAGAGGTCTGGTAAAATCAGAGTACTCTTGCAGAATGGGTGAATTGAAAACCAAAACAAGTCCTTATCTGAAAAATATGATCAACTTCACTGGAAGCAGTTGAGTTCTTTGGGGAAGGAGAAGAAACTGAAAAAAACCATATACAATGAAAGAGCTAAAATGGGGAAGAAAGAAGTCACCCACTTCAGTACTGGTCTTCTTCACTGAAGAGCACTCCAGCCTGGTCACCCCAGCCTTGAGGACTAAGGCCATCAGGGCTCTTTTACCTTCACTGCCAACTACAGCATCAACTCTGATTACTGCTCTACATGTGGCTCTGAATGCACAGTATCAGTACTGCATACTGATGGTGAGTTTAGGGCAAGATTGTTAAGGACTAATTATTTGAATACATAGTGATAATGATAGATAGTAAGTAAGAACTAAGCCTTGGCAGCAAGTATGAGGTTGATGAAAGTTAGTCTTGTAAAGTGCCATTCTGAAGTTTAAAATTGTCCTGATTTATTGATCTTTTAATGCCTCCATCACAAAGATCTCTAATTTCCTGGGGTTTTTTTAATAAGTATAGCTATATACTCAGTTGCCAGAAGGCTTTAGCCAAATAAGGACATTCTAGAAGTAAGTAGCTTCCCCTCACCTAAAACACACACCATGACAGCTAGGTTTTCTTCAAATTTAGCTTTCTTCTTGTTCTAAAGGACAACATAAAAGGTGTGATGGGAGCTGGATGAAAGTAGAGGAGGCTGGATAAAAGCAGGTGAAATCAAAGTGACAAAAGCACCAGAAAACCTGTGAGGAGCTGCAACACGATCGCTGAAGAAAGAAACAGGGAGCACTCATGACAGAGCAGTGGAAATGGGTAAAATCAGGGATCAGCTTCAGTCTAACTCTTAAAAGAAACACTACATTTCTGGCACTAGAATCTGAAGAAAAAAGAGACAGATGGAGAAAACTCTTTATGGTCAGTCGAGATAAAGACAGGGAGATCATTTACCATTTACTGTCATGGGCAAAACAGACTCAACTTGGGAAAAAATAATTTAATTTATTGCCAATTAAAATAGATTTATGTAGTGAGAAAGAAAAAAAAAAGACAAAAATTAAAACAACACCTCAACACCTCCTCCTCCTCCTCCCTACTGTTTCCAGGCTCAGCTTCACTCCTTCACTCCTGACTCTTGAGCGGTGCTGGAGGCTGCGGGGGGAATATGGTCAGTACCCAGTGCTTCCTCTCTGCCGATCCTTCTCTCACACTTTTCCCCTGCTCCAGCATGGGCTCTTCATGAGCCACAGCTCCCTCAGGAGGTATCCACCTGCTCCGCCATGGGATCCTCTGTGGGCTGCAGGGGGACAATCTGCTTCTCCATGGTCTCCACAGGCCGCAGGGGAATCTCTGCTCTGGCCCCTGGAGCACCTCCTGCCCTCCTTCTTCACTGACCTTGCTCACTCTTTCTGTTCCCTCCTCATCTCTTCGCCTGTTTTTTTTGCCTTTTCTTAAATACCTTTTCCCCTGAGGTGCCCCCACCTTGGCTGTGGGGCTCGGCCGTGCCCTGCGGTGGGTGGGTTGGAGCCGGCTGGAACCGGCTGTGTCCAGCACGGGGCAGCCCCGGCCTCTCCTCACAGGGGCCGCCCTGCAGCCCCCACTGCCAGGGCCTGGGCACGTGAAGCCCGGACAGCCACACATCCATTTCATCTCTGCCCTCCTATAGAGACCTGGTCCAAAGTTTACTGTTCAACAGAACAGCTGTGATTCATTCGAATGCTGTTTTAATCAGATGCTATAAAATCCACCTAAATAAGGTAACCTGCTTCCTTACATCTTCCTTTTCCTTTTTTTTTTTGTAAAATGTAGTCAATGTTTGAAGTGATTCCACAAAGAACAACTGGATAATTTGCATTGTACTGTATATGATTATTGTTGGCATTTTATATGGAAAGTGCTAACTGCATGTCTTTTTCTCATATGTTATTTTGACACAAATGCACCTCCAGAAAACATCTTCGTATTAGCTGGCAACCTTGAAAAACAACAACCACCCAACGGAGAAGAGCCTGTAGTCCTCTGGAAGCTGTACCAGCAAAAGGTATTATCGACAAATCCGAGAGAGACTACCAGTTGTGCGGGTAAAGGCTGAGCAGCCTGCGTTAGGTCTGAGGTGCTGGGACATCGTTTTACTGAGAAAACTCACGTATTGTGTCATAGCAACAGCTTTAGCTACAGATGTGCGTCGGAGTTTACGGAACATATCACCACGGATAACAGGCAGCCAGAGGTCGTTTGTCGCTGCCTCGTCAGGCTCACTGGTTAGCTGAAAGGGGTTACGATGCTGCCTACCAAATTCTAAATCCTTTGTGTTAAGATTGACATTCTGGCCCTTATTCTAATGGATATGTTATCATTCTTCAGTACAGCTTTGCAAAACGTGACTGGGTTGCTATGGGGTTGTTAGTAGGGACACAAGGCACTCCTAAGGTGGATCTTCAGGCTGAATCAGTAATACGGTATTTCCAAAATGCACCTCTTTTTATCTGAGTTTTGGAAGTTAAATAAGATGCATCTGCTAGAGCGGGAGTGGACATTTTAGTTTTAATTTTAATTCTCTAGAAACAGCAATTTTTATATCCACAAAATACATTGTTAATTTAAACACATATTATATATACATAACATATATCCATTGCAATGGTTGTTAAAATCATTTTAATATCTAGACAAATATACTACTCACAGAAGTGGCCTATCGTGGAAAGAGATTGTCATGATTTTTTCATGACAAGTCAAGCTGGTGTGGTAGAACGTGTTCTTCACTCACAATTCCAAGCAAATGGATGTTTAATTAGAAAATTCTGCAACACCTGTGACCTGGACAAGCCTCACCACCTTTCATAACATTGCCATGTAAACCAAAAGACTGGTGATTTGGCATGAAAACCTCATCATATCTCTAGGAACCCTCTGATTTATTTAGACTTATATGAAAGCTAAAAATGAGCTCACCAGAAGCTTTAAGTGCCCTTGACAAAATAAATCCTAAAGACAGCAATCCGAAATAGCCCACAATAAATTGCCCTCTTTTTCAAACAGCTTCATATGTGATTATTCCAATTACAGGTCTGTTTCTTGCATTGCAAATATTGTGAAAGATAAATCTTTCAACAGTAATGCTAGCTGGCAGTGTGATACAGTAAGAATATAATATTTGTAACTCCATAGTTCTGCAGTGCCATTTCAATAATTCTCTGCATGCCAAATGCCTCTCCCTGTTTTCTCTCTGTAAGGCTAATGTTCTCAGTGTAACTGGAGCAGGGAATGGATGGCTTCAGATATGGCATCACTAATGGTATTTGCATTAAGTCACTGTCCCGTTTTATCTGTAAGATACAATGATTTTTCTTGATTTTATGTGGAGCAGATATTTGCCTTTAAGATTCTTTTCTTCCTCAGAGAGATGCAGAGTGCCTGTGATAAACATGCCTTGCAACAGTCTGTGGTGGCGCTTTGTCCTCAAAAGTGGCAAAATGACATGCAAGTGTATTGATGTGAATCAAACAAAGTGAAGGGCAGATGCAGTCAAATCGTGGCTGGAGAGACCGTGGACCTGTATGATCAGTACCCACCTTGTGACCTTCACAACCAGTGGCAAAAAGAGAATTAGAATTTTCTTGGCTACTTGTCACTCTGGCTGACATTACCTCAATGTCTTATAATTTGCTCTGCATATTAAGAAAACAAAAACTGTACTAAACATTTTTATTGCTCTTGATGGTTCCAGACATTCGGGCATATATTGCTCTGTCACACGGTTGAGAATCTGAAACAGAGTGCTTTTTTGTTGCCCTAGCATTAGTGACTTTTAGATAATCTGTCAAAATATTGTCTTTTGTGTTGCTGATGCTTTTTCATCCAGGCACACAGTCTACTTATGCCTTTTCTTCTGAAAGCAAACAAATCAATCTGTCTCTCACAAAAGAGTAGGGAGAAGCCTGTAAATTATCCCTTGTGAAAGAAACTTAAAAATAAGAGACAAGTGAAATAACCTAATAAAGCATGAATTGATATGAAAAAAAATATTTCCCCTGGTACCAGAGCTATCAGCAGAAAAATAAGAACTTTAATGAATTGTGTTCAGACCCAAATGGAGGATGTCAGTGATGGAAAAGCAAACATAATTTTGTTTATATTTTTCACCATGGGGTAGTAATATTGACTCAAGCCAAGCAAAAAGATACTATAAATATATACAAAAGACTACATTTAAAAGAAATTCTAGCATCCTGTCATCACAGTGTAGTATGCTGCAATTTGATTCTTCTTGCCTGTCTTTTCCATTATAATTTATTCAGACAGCAAAGCTAGAAACTTTCAGCTCCAGCCTAAGCTTGAATCATACCTTGTTCCCTGGATCAAAAAATAAAATGAGTCGTTGGGGTATGCCTACAAGGAAGACCACAATAACCATGCCCATTCCAGCTTTAAGTAAGTTAGCCCAGATGCAATCTTGGTGCAGCAGTGTGGCAAGTTACACCTTCCAGACTTGTTGTGCAACATCTGTATTGACCACTGTGTATTGGGTTTGCGTGGGAAGGTTTTGGTAGCAGGGTGGGGGGCTGCAGGGGTGGTTTCTCTGAGAAGCTGCTAGAAGCTCCCCCCAATGTCTGACAGAGCCAATGCCAGCCAGCTCCAAGACCCGCTGCTGGCCAAGGCTGAGCCCATCAGCGATGGTGGTAGCACTTCTGGAATAACAGAATTAAGTGGTGGGGCAGAGGGAGAGGGCAGAAACCCTAGCAGCATTTGCAGCCAGAGAGAGGAATGAGCAAGCTCCTGGCAGGACCCGTGGAGAGAGAAGCCCACACCAGAGCAGGTTTGCTGGCAGGACTTGTGACCCCATGGGGGACCCACGCTGGAGTAGTCTGTTCCTGAAGTTCTGCACCCCGTGGAAAGGACCCATGCTGGAGCAGTTTGTGAAGAACTGTAGCCCGTGGGAAGGACTCATGTTGGAGAAGTTCAGGAAGGACTGTCTCTTGTGAGAGGGACTCCATGCTGGAGCAGGGGAAGAGTGTGAGGAGTTCTCCTCTGAGGAGAAAGGAGTGGCAGAGACAACGTGTGATGAACTGACCACAACCCCATTCCCTGTCCCCCTGTGCTGCTGGACGGGAGGAGGGAGAGAAATTGGGAGTGAAGTTGAGCCTAGGAGGAAGGGAGGGGTGGGGGGAAGTTGTTTTTAAGATTTGGGTTTATTTCTCATTACTTTACTCTGATTTGATTGATAATAAATTAAATTAGTTTTCCCGAGTCGAGTCTGTTTTGCCCATGATGGTAATTTGTGAGTGATCTCTCCCTGTTCTTATCTTGGCCCACGAGGTTTTCGTTATGTTGTCTCTCCCTGGTCCAGCTGAGAAGGGCAGTGACAGAGCGGCTTTGGTAGGCACCTGACCTCCAGCCAGGGTCAACCCACCACACACTCTGTAAGTAATATGGCTGAATATGATACAAAGAAATCAGATAATAGTTTCATAATGAAAAAAAGCAAGTTTATTCTCTCTGATTTTTCTTTTCTTCAGTGGTGATTTAAACAATGTTCCCTCAATATCATACACAAGTTTTGGATACATAAAATTTATTTATCATTTTAAAAAATTGCTGGTGTAGTTATATGGTAAATATTCCTTGTATTTTTGCAGGCAAACATCAATAAAATAGGTTCATATTTCAAAGTATTACGTACTTAAGTTGAGTACTGAAGATTTTGAAGTATTCTCCAATGGTGAAAAGTGGTTATATCCAACACGGATTTTGGCCCAAAGCATCCCCTAGGCAGTAGAAATCAATGTAGGGCACTAGATTTTACTGGGCACATGGTATGAAGCAGTGGCTAAGAAAGAAAATGTGATTCTTAGATAAATAAAAAATGGAAGTACAGAGCTATTTTTGATTCTCTGTGATATTAGTGAGACCTATACTGTGTTCTGTTTTATGAACTCATTATAAAACAGCATTGACATATTGGAAAGGGCTTAAAAAAGAGCTACAAGAATGATGGAATTTCATGGGGAAAAGAAAAAAAAGTCTTTACAGTGAGATACTAAACCAGCTCAATCAATTTATCTTAATGAAATGCAGGTTAAGAAGTGACCTGATCATGGTGTATAAAGGCAGATGCTTCCAATAGTGGAGGGAAGTTTAATCAAAGACATTAGAGACCTAGAGCCTGAACATGGAGCATAGGTCAATTGAGACTAGAAATGAAATATGCATTTTTACAGTGAATCATCACTGCCCAACAGAACAAGTTACCTAGATGCTTGATAAGTGTTCAAATAAAGATTAGATTTCTTTCTGAAATAAAAGTCCTAGCTGAAACAGAAATACTGGGCTTGATGTGCCATTCAGGAAAACCAGGCATGTTAACACGTAGGTCTCTGAAAACCTTTGTATTTAGCCACTTCTGCTTTTCTTTCCATGATGGTACTCAAAGCCCAGTCTGAAATCTGCACATACAATATGTAACAGCACGGTTTTCATGAACTGCAAATGAAGCTTGCCTGTCCTGTGTCCCAGGGTCTTTAGATTGCTTTTGGAGGCAGATTTACTCCCTCACTGCCTCTACAGTCTCTGATTCCACTATCACATATGAAAGTGAGAAAAATCTTAATTGCCATGAGTAAGAAAGGCTGACAAGCTAGTCTTTAGGACCCAGGATATACCATGTAGCCTCCATATGGCACATGGGAGGCTATTGTGCCTACCCCTTGGGCCTGCCCTGAATAAATATGCTCAGAATAAACAAGCTCAGTCTCCTGTAGGTGATGACACTGAGCTGAAAATGGGCTAGAAATATCTCAGTGATGATCAAGTCTGATGCAGAAATGATGGAGCCCTCTGATGAGTGAGAGAGTGAGATTACTCTGTCCTAAGTTTCGCAAACCAGAATTGCACACAACGAGATGGTGGTGTGCAGGAATGATGGACCCAGCAAGGCTGGACATAGCTAGATCTGTTTTCAAGGAACTGGGTAAGACACAATGTCAGTAACCGTGTGCTGACACTGACAATAGCCTGTTAATTACCTCGTAGTCTGCATCTGGAATAAGACCTTATTCTTATTTACACTGACATCCCTTTGCATTCCTCAGATAAAAAGGAAGCCTCAGCATGGGATAATTCCTGCTTTAAGCTCCTTTCACACTAGTGAAAAAGAGCATAAGAGCATTCATGTAAATGAGAATCAGATCCAAATATTCAAAGCTATAGTTTTAAATTCATTCTTCTAGAATGCTCTGTGTATAGTATGACTAAAGTCAGCTTCCCTTTTAGAGCAGCACTTCGTCTTAGTGTTCCTGATGAAGATTTTTGGGTTTAATTTACCATGAGCTGTGGAGCATTAGACATACCACTTATTTAGGCTGTATCTAAAATTTGGGACCAAGGAACATTTTCAAGTGCAGCCTACGTCCACCTCAGAATGAAATCCAAGCACATATCATCAGTCTCCACATCCCGGGGTTTCTAATGGCAAGATGTCCAATGTGTGAGGACCAGGAGGGAGCTTCAGGGCATGCTGGCTGGCCCCTAGTCTGGACAGCTAAGAAATCCAAACCAATTTGGGCTGCCCCACAGCACACAACTGTGGCATAACCAACGTGTCTTTGGTTGTGCTGGGAGAGCCTACTTCTCTTTCTGCTGGAGACTTCTGTAGAAAGGTAACTACTTGTTTTTTTATACTTTGTGGTGCTTCATATAAATCCAGGAAGGAACATCCATTAAAATCTGCTATAAGAAAATGTCCTTTCACCATTACTTTGTTCAGCAGATGAGCTTATCCGTGCACTGCACTAAAACCAGATGTGCACTGCATGAACACATATTGAAAGAACACTTACTGAAACAATGCAAAAACCTAGCCCTGATCTTACAGGTGTGGGTTTTGGGGAGAACTTAGAATAGTGGGAAAGTAAAGACAATATAGGGTAGGCAAAGAGATTCAGTTCTTTGCTGCTGGGGTTTTTTGGCAGATTTTACTTTCAGTGTAAACAGTAGACGGCACCTTCCAGGGAACAAGTAAAAATTTTGAAGTTTTAATGTAATTACATATTTTTTAAATGCTTTACAAATACCCAAGTGTAAATGAATGTAAATTATGAACTAGTATTATATATAAATATTGACTAGGTAACTGTATTTGTTGCAAACCAGTTTCTAGATAAGACTTTGTAAAACTCATTTTATCTTTCATTTCTGGAGGTGCATGAAATATTAGAGCAACTTTCCTAGTAGACTTTGTTCTGTAGTGTATTTCCAAATGCAGGAAAATTGACAAGACATCACTGTCATCCATTTTTAGATTGTCACTATTTATTTGTCTTAGGGACAGAGACAGAAGGAAGACTGGGGACAATTATGCCTTATTTCTTCACTAAAAATTGTGGAAAGTGTAGGAGATTCTTGAAAAATGCCATTCACCATACTGATAGTCTATAGGCTATCGCAGCTTTTTCCTTTTCTTTCCCTAGGGTCACACTAGACTTTTTTACATTTACTGTGGTAGTGTAGAATTTCTAGCTGGGCTTCTTTCTTCTGAGCTGCACCGTCTCTCACACTTCCTTGGATCAGAGGTAGGTGAACCAGGCAACTTGAAAAGATACCACTGCAGTGCATATTTATTACAAGACAGTTAAATTATTCTCAATATTGAGCTTAGCTCCTAATATAGTTTGGACAAAGGTACTCATTTTAGTAACATTAGAACAGGATGTCTGTCACAAGACAGAGGGAAAGACTGTCTTTTGTTTCACCTATCAGTGATGTGTTTCAAAATCTATCCCACATCTCTCTATTACCTGTGTCTTCCTTTTCACTTTACTGATTTCTACCTCACTAATTCTAACTTGCAATTTTCTGTTCACATCTTCTTCACTCCTATGTCACTTATATGTATACTACTTCTTTTTTCCATATTTTCTCTCCTGCCTTTCTTTCACCTTGTTTTCTGTCCTACTGCTGGTCTTCCATGGAGTCAATTGGTTCCTTTTCTTTCCACAGTTCACTCTTTTTTAAAATCACTCTGATATTGCATAGTAATATGAATTATTTACCTAATGTGTCATCAATGGGTGAAATTAATTACCAGTGATATTCTCTTGATATTACTGAAGTTGTTCCTACATGCAGCAACAAGAAGGCTGGCTTAGTATTTTAAATATCATAGATGCTTTCACCCGGGAGGATAACAAAGCATAGAGGCACAATTCAAAAACACAGGAGAGAAAATGCAGGTTGTGTAATGAAGTGGTTTTCTTTAATAAACAAGATAAAGACACCTGTGCCTCTTGAGATCATTCCCACTAGTACAAACATGAACAAAGCAAAAAAAATCATGACTTGATATGCTTCTTTCCTTTGATTCCCCCAGGCTATTATTTCAACAAATTGTTTTTAGGGGGAGGCAATGTGGATTTTCATATGAATTATGGATAAATCTGAAATGTGGGAATTAGGGTGAAAAGTATATTTATTTAAATTTTAGAAAAACACAAGACGAGATTCAAGTTTTCTAATGTACTGTAACATAAAGTTGAAGGGCTGCTGAATCTTGGAGTGACACATTCAAGATCTTTAAACAGAGAAGTAAAGAGAACTACTCCTTAGCTTACAGCCTAATGTTACTGTACTGGGCTTGTTACTAGTGCTCCACTGAAGAAAAGAAGTGGAGAAAAAACTTTAATGTGTGCATCACTTAGGGTGAACAGAATATATATATATTCATTTTTGCTTGTAGAACACCATATATACCTGTGTCAGTATGGAAATAATAACTTACTGGATGTCTGCACTTTAGATTCATACTGTTAGTATTGAAAGCAGCGTTTAGGAAAAGCTCTTGATAACATTTCATGTCTCACCGTGTCAGGGAAAAAGGTGACTGGTGGAAGAGCAGTCGTCCATTTTCTGCAGATTGTTGTGGGATGTTCAATGACATTAGCAGCAGGGACAACTTTATCAGGTCTTCTCCAAAGCCTGTTCTATTTGTCTCACTACAGAACTGTCTTGTATAAAAGCTGCTGGTTCTAGGGACCTGAGCATTTCAAAGCTTTTGCTATACTCCACAGAACCATGCCCTGTGCTTTCACATCCTTTACACTGATTGTCAAAAATGCTTTATAAATAATTCATAAGGTAAAAAAGGAAAAAAAAAAAGTTAAGCTTTATAGAGAGCATTTTTTGTTTCTCAGAGGAAGGGGAAATGGAGTGATGTTCCAGTCCATTAGGCTAGCACAAAGGCACATAAAATTTTTGCACCTATTTAAAGAGTTGCAAGAACAAATAAATTAGTAAAAATAATGAGCAGGCCTGAAAAATCAGCAGACAAGAAACGCCCACGTTAATTCTAGCCTTTATGTTTCATACATTCTTGGCTCCTTGCACTTCTTTCCCTTTGCACTTGTATTATAACCATGGGTGTGCTGTCCTTCACTATCTGAGTTTGATTTCTGGTTTCTGACTGTCAGGAGGCAGTGAATGTGGATTCCAAAACCAGTGAATCGTGCAGGTTGTGCATGTGCTTTTCAAGTGGCAGGTTTCCCTGGCTTGAGCTTTTAGAAATGTAGATCCTAAGGTAGATCCTTAGATCCTAAAGTTATAGCTTATCATTAAATTATACATCACCAGGGCCCAGGACTGAGCATCAGTATATGCTTGTTCATGCTGTTAAATTGTTAGTAGAGTCTTAGGCATGGTTTGAGGTACCCCATCAGGGACCTTTCCCACTAGGCAGCCAGAAGATAGCCACCAGCCTACATGGAAGGAGGGTTAGTCAGTCCTTGGATCATGTTATGTAAGACCATAAGAAAACTAATTATAACAATTAAAAAAATATGCAAATATGAGGTTAAAGTGAAGATATATTATGATAGTGTACCAGACATGGTGTTTGATACAAGAAAAGTGATAGACAAAATGCTGTGGCTCGAAGATCCAGACCTTGGAGCCATTAATTAAAGAGTAGTTCTGCAAAAGGTAAAGCACTGTTCTGATAACTGTATAGAAGTGTCCCACATTTGATCGGTTGCAGGGTAGGGAGTTGCAGAGTTCCACAACTCTACAGAAAATAAGGTAGGTAGACATAACATTTGGAAAAGGAGGAGAGTGAATACCAGCATTCACTGAAAGGCTTTTAATCATGCTTGGTACAATTAAAAGCTTCACTGAGATCACAGGAAGAGACCTGTGAAGTAAGATCTGAAGTAAGAAACAGGCTGCTGAACATAAATCACTCAAGTTTTTCATCAGCCATTAACATTTACAGAGTAAGATGCTTCTGATATTGATTGCGTACATAGCAAAACCCATTATCTCCTCATGGATAGATTGTGATCTTCAGTCTTTTGGTGTTAATGATGGTATTCATTTCACCCAGCATTACACATCTAACAGTCAGGTATCTGATCTGTGCTAGTTAGTCTATTTTCCCAACAAAGGAGAGAAATAGGCACCTCTGGGCCATGGTTAGTTTTATCATAACATGCATGAAGTTGAAATAATGGGAAGATTTGATGGCATTTCTTCAATGGCAAAGTAAGTCCTGGGAAGAGGCCGGCACTATCTCCACAGAAACGTGGTGTACAGAAAGAGTTTTGTATTTCTCACCCTTTGTTCCCGTGGTGTTCCCAGTAAGAGCTGCTCTCTGCAGGCTGGAAGGCACACTTCAGCTGATCTCTCACACTGACAAGGATCCTCTTTGGCAGAGACAGTGGAGGGGAAAATCTGATACATAGACAGGATTGGAAGACAAAGGCAAGACCCCTGAGCATGTGTATTTCCATACAGCAACATGAACATCTTTTAGCTTGATCCGATATAAGCTCTGAAGAGTCCTGCAGTAACTTCCACCAAAGCCCATGTCCTTTCTCGCCGATGCCTCAGTCTGCCTGCCTCAGTCTCACCACATTTGAGGGCTTCTGCACAGCCTTCAGCAGCCAGGCACGTATTTGTTGTTTTCTTTCTGAGTGTTCTGGAAGAGGACATTGGACAACTGCATTGGGCTCACTCATAGCGGGAGACATGATTGCTGCAGATGACATTTTTAGAGAAAGAATAGAAATGCCTAGTGATCTTAGCGGACTAATTGTGATAAAAGAAATACATTCCCAGAAGTCTAAGGTTGCCATTTTTAATCTTAATCTTGTGATCGTCTGGAAACCATGACATAATTTTATTCCACTCCAAGCATTCAAAGAGGAAGCAAGATTCCGTGCACTCAATTGCGTGTTGATCTAATGTTTGCAGAGTATTGTTACTCTGGCTGATTTCAGTCTTATTAACACTATCAAAGTCCCACCAAAGAAAGTCAGAAACGTTTGTGGAAGAGCATCTCTGTCAGCTTTACTCTTGTCATGATGGCTACTAGCTGCTGAAATTCCAGAGCTGCAATAAAGATATATTCTTCTAAGGGCTAAGGGCAGGCATACAATTCCTATGAATAGTAGAGCCGTGCTATAGTACAATCCCTACTTGTAATGACTATACATTACTCACACAATTATGGCATTAAGCCATTAGTATTTGATCATTGAACAGAACTAGTTACCATAGGAAGAAGGAAAAGGCTCCTTTTATGTCCTTCTAACTACTGGCTACAAAATTCCGTTAAGAATAAAACCCCTTCATCATATTTATGTATCTCTCCTAATTTATTTATTTAGTTATTTATTTTTAATCCCTGACAAGATTATGGCTAGCCCACAGATACTAAGCAGAGGCAACAAGGGAAGGAGCTGAGCACTGAGGAGGAATAGGGGAAAGGATTGAGCAGAGTAATAATGTTTCTGGTGAAGGGATGAGGCTGGCGCAGCAAACCAGAGGTTTTGGGAATTTCAGTCTTAAGCTAGTAAGTACTATCTTCCTTCCATGCCTTCCTACCCTTCATATGAGAAGCTCCTCTTCAGCAGCCTTACCAATTTCCAAATAAAAATGCATTATGAGGACCGTTCTATAGTTACTTCTGTTATAGATTCACCAGCATGAGGACATGACAACACCAGAAAGAGTTTTATTATATCTGTGCTGAAGGGCTAGTGGGAAAACAAAGTGAATATAATGATCCCAGTTCTCAGGTTGAATTGATCAGTTGGGCTTCATTTCTGTCTTTGTTTAAAAAAAATCAGAAGCTCGTTAGTAACTTAGGAAGCTAAATATAATTTTCTGAAGGGACTGAAAATCAAGTTCACAAAGTATTTAGAATGTTAATGAGGCAGGCATATTTACTACCTGACCTATTAGGAATTATTAAAGGAAAACATGAATATTATTGTCAAATCATATAATCAAGACATAGTAACTATAAAATATTAATTAATTAATTGAGGTTATTATAGATATATTTATATATTAACTGTATATTAGAAGATTTTTATATATACATATATAGAAAAGCCCAGGTTGGAAGGGACCTCAAAAGATCATCTTGTGTGTCTGTATATAAAACTTCATCTTTTTCTGTCTAATGTATATATACACTCTGTTTCCAAGATCCTACATTTCTTTGAAAGTCATTTTTCTTAGTTTTCTAAGTTACTTAGGAACTTTGAAATCCTCATCTTTGCTAGGTTTCTGTGAAAGGTGAGAACCACTGCTTCATAAGTTGAACTACATTGTGACGGCTCTAGCTTCATGCTTGAATTCTATACATATTCTCTTGTACAGATGGGAAAAGTGAGAGTCTCTTAGAGAAAAAAAAACCCACTTAAAGGGTAAGTTGTAGAACAGGTTGAACATTCCTGCAGGTTGCATCCTTGAAAAGATATCTTCCCTTCTGTATAGGACAAAGCATATAATGTGCAAATCCAAAGGTGAAAGGGTAGGATATTAAAATGATAAGAGGAAGGATGATCTTGTAGCATTTTTAAAGGAGGATGTTCAACAAATTACTTTAGCCCCAGGGCAGTAGTTTTGTTACACAGGAGGTATTTGCTGTCTGAAGTAATTTTAGCAAATGCCGTACCATGTTTTAAGAAATTTGACATACAGATTTGCAAAGTCCCTTTAAATTCTAAATGTGACATTCATCAATGATTAAATTGTACATTTCCCTTTAAATCATACAAGGTTGCGGTGTTCCCAGGAGCACAGGGATATCTGAACACCTTCACACTGCTACAGGAAGAACCAGCTTGCTGCTACTCAGTCTAGCACATATAGCATGTGTAAGGTCTCAGCCATGGACTTATTCCCAATATGTAGAACAAACTTGCACTGGAGGAATGAAGTATCCCGCCTAACATTGTAAACTTAGTCATAACATAGCTCCAGCTTGCCTCAAAATGACGTGCATTCATAGGGTCCATCCAACCACTGTTCTCAAAAGCATGTTATGATTCTTTGACTCAGTCTCATAAAATATGACACTTTAATTTGACCTAAGTAAAGCTCTTATTCTAAGCATCTGAAATTATTAAAAAAAAAAAAAAAAAAAAGAAGCTTTAAGAAAGTGAGATTAAGACCTTGGATCTTGTTCTGGCAATATTTCTGTGCATCGTTCCAGACATGTCACAAAGTTGCATAAGGTTGAGTACATACTTGAGTCTACATAAAATCAAGATCTGAATTTCCTGAGTACTTAACTCAATGTAAATAGTCTGTGAGATATTCTAAGATCTGCAGTTCTTATAATTAACTCTTGTTAATACGAATATCTTGACCTAGGTTATACAGGAATGCAACATGACTACTTACATATTCACCTCATTTTTTTAAAGTTCAGGTTTTCCATTCCAGATGAATCAGGAAAGTAAGCATCTCAAAGAAAATGACATAGATTTCTATGATGTAGAAAAAATAGATCTAGTGACATTTTAGGCCCCCAGGTTCTCCTATCAGTCTTTTCAGTTGCCAGCCCAGAAGTGTAGAGGTTTCTTTTAAGTCTTGTTTCTTATCTGTCAGACCCATGCAGATATTTCATATATGCTAAGGTGTCCAAAATTGTACAAAATTCCTGTATTTAGGCTCCTGAATATTACTGAGTTTTAATATTTAGTTTACAAAATCATAGAAATATAAACCATGGAAGTTCGAATTCCTACATATATTTTCTACCACAAAAGGTTAGTTGATTTTTGTTTCCATATCACATACTGATCACCAAGAAACCCCACTGGCAGAAGAAGGAGAATGTGGTGAATTTAGTTTTATGGTAATATGTAGCAGTGGAATGGGGAGTCTCAAAAATCTTGCCTTCATTTTGGTTTTTTTCCACTAAGGATGGAAATTCTCCAAGCCACTGTGTGACAATCTGAACATGTCTGTCTTGGAGCAGCTGTAGATCTTGCAATATATGACATGTATGGCATATTGTTTCCTGGTTTTGTTAAGTATTTGCATTTTATTGCAGTTTAAGCTGTCTGTTTTGATGATGGAAATCTTTGCTACATTTGTTTACAGTTGGCACTTCAAGGCCTCTCTGTCGGTTAAGACTATGAAAAAAATCATTAATCCTGAATATATTTTCCTTGATATGGTCCATTTTGGGCTGATGAGAAAAATAATCAGGCAAAATCCTGAAGTAATAATATTTTAAATTGTTTTAATTGTCTCACCATCACTGACTGAGAGCTGCTGCCTAAATGATATATGATCTAGGCTGCTTTCTGGTTTGGAACAAAATTCTAAAGTGTCCTATTTCAAAGATTGCTCATGAAAGCTGTTACATGCAGATCAATACTTTCAGCACCACATCAGCCAAACATCAGCTTCAGCAGGCAATGGGTATAATCTTTATTCTTTCCTGTTCAGTGGAATAACAGGCCAGAGGAAATAAATATTCTGTGGCAAATTGTACGAATGGGTCTGTGGGTCTTGAGAAGCCATGATCACTCTAGCACAAGTTCTATTATATTCTGCATTTTTTTTGCTCCTATTGTGTCTGGCATTGTCACAATGTTTTAATTTCTTCTGTTAGAAAATAGAACAGAAAGACCTGTTCATAACGTTCAGTACAAATGCTTAACTCTGTGTTAAGTGCAACTAAAAGCTTTTATTTTCCCAGCTCCTGTAATCAGTAACTATTAACTACTTAAGAATGGATGTAGAGTAGAAGGAGATGAAAAGGAAGGTTATAATCCTAAAGGAAAACTGAAAAGAATAATTCAACTGATAAAACATAACAGAACTGGGTCAAACAGATGAATTGTCTGCATCAACACAAAAATGATGGAAAAGAGAAATCAAGCCTCTAATGTAAAGCAACTGAAAGGGACCAAAGATTTTACTATGAATTAGAAGTGTGAAGTGGAAAACATCAATAAATGTTTTAGTAGGCATGACTGGCCTTTTTTTCTGTCGTTCTACTTCATGGTTATTGTTTGCTGCCAGACTGAACTGAGAAAGAAAGCAGAAGCTTTTTGTTGTGATGCCTTTTCAGATACCGTAATGTCTGGCTAAATTCAAATATCCCATTCCCAGCTCTAATCCAGCATGGCTGCCACCACCTTTGCAGAGAATCGCAACGCTGATGCTAGCAGTCTACCCCAGTGTAATAAGCTGATAGTTTGCCTATTTCTTGTGTGCTAAAATCTGATCTGATGAATAGAGAGGTATCCAAAGTCAATACTTCTCTTATGCACGGTAGCACATGCATTTATTCATATTCTTCATAGATAACAAAATATTCATCAATGTTGTTCAATCAGAAAAAGAAAAAAAAAAAGTCTTAATTTGTTAACAAGGCAGAAGTAAAATTGAGATACATTGCTATTTCTATAGCAATGGAAATTATAATGTCACTTTCAATAGACAAAATGCTGGTAAGAATACCAGTAAGATATACTTGATTATCAGCCTTGCTTAGATTTACATTCATATAATTTTTAATCAATCAACTTTCCAGGGAAAATTGGATGAGATCTGCTTTATTTATCATGACATTCTGTATTTTCTAAAAATAAAAACAAACAAACAAAACTACACACCACCCAGAAAAACCCAAACCACCCCAAAACCCAGTGGATTGTCAGCTAGCCTCATCTCAAGAGACCTGAATAGCTATTTATTTAACAAAATGTTCTCTGTGTGTGTGTGTTGTTGTTTTTCTTTTTTTTTTTTTCCTTTTCCTTTTAGTTCAGTCCCCAGTGAAGGACACATGACTCAACCTGAGTGTCCTTAGGTTGTTGCTAAATGTTTGAAAGACTTAGTCTCCTATTTCTTGACTGGGAAGATCAGGCACATAGAGACTTTTTTCATTGGTGGCTTTTTTGTCCGTGACGTCTTCTTCAAAGTCCCTTCTCTCCCTTGTTCAGAATCAGGAATTAATTTTCTCGTTCCCGAAGAAGAAATTTGAATTTCTATTTATCTTTGAAGAAGTGTTAACAGATTTTTCCACTACATTTTTTCTTATTTTAATATCCTTAGCTTATAGTTTACATTGGAATCAATAAGCTATTATTGCTATAACAGTTTGCATGTATTATTTTATGCATTCTTATTTGCTAACTGTGACACGCTTCTTGTTGCATAACACACAACTAATGACAGCAGTTGCTTCAAAGACCTTACAAAACTGTGGCTGTCATTTGCAAATTTAAATCTCTCTAGGTAGGGAAGATTCCCAAAAAGCAAGTGACAAAACTGCAATGTACAGCTTCATGCTGATGCAAACTACATAAAACTTTTGCCTAAAGATGTATCTATAAACATTTGTATTGCTTCGGTAGGACATTTCTTTTGAAGCTTTCAGGAGTACTTTCAAGTCATAACTACTTCATGGAGTGCAAGTGACCCCCGCAACACATGGCTGTCAATTTGCATGAAATATCACCTCCAGTCTAAATTCTCACTGAGAAGACAGGCAGCTGTGCTCTGACAAATAAGATTACATTGCCGTTGAAAACCAGATTTTTACGTCTCCTGTAAGCAGTAAGTTTGAAAAATGTCTGTAACAGTCCATCTGACCAGAAAAAAAACCCTGAAACTTTGTTCTTCAGGTTAGTTTACCCTTCAAATTAAAATAGGACTCATGCTTTCATATGTTAGCAGTTGATCTGCAAAACCATTATAAACACATTTTTAAGGCACCCAGGTACATCTGATCCAGAATGTTAACCAGTGAAAAGTCACTGTGACTTTGCTATCTTCTTTCTTCTGCCCATAATATGTCCTCTAAGAGAAATCTGCATACCTTGAAGAAAAGTACGAGCTCTTTTAACCTAAAAACTGGGCACACAGAACATCTAAAGTTTAATCAGAATAAGAAACAAATTGCATAAGGAAAGTGAAATATTAGTAGAAGTAAAATAAACAAACTTCTTAATAAATTTCAGAATATTTAATTCACAATGGATGTAGATGCATATATGTGTGCATAATTAGGGATTTTAACTAAAATGCTGATTTTCAAATAGTGGTGGGTTCATTCATAAATATATTAATTACCATTATTTGATTACTCTGTCTTGCGATCTTCCTCTTGGTTGGTTTTTTTTGAAAATTTTACCCTTACTAATATTGAATGTTTCAAAGTCTCAGCTCTCAGAAGACCACGTCTTCCCCTTTTTTCTATAAGTTCAAGGTCTCAAGATCTAATTTTGTTTTTTTTTTTTTTAAAATTGTATTTGGAAATAATCTCTATAAATAGCACTCCTATTTCAATACTTGACACCACATGCAAACCTAATTAGACAGAAAGGAGTGTGGATGCTATAAAAGTGGAAGGGATGATCTGTTAGGCCAAATAAGATTCCAAGTAACCAAGTATTCCTTATTTTGTTAAATGACATAAAAGAGATTTACTTGAATGCAGGGTACATGGCAAAACTACAGTAATCAACGATACTAAAAAAATACAATTTATTTTTATCTCCTGTATATTAGGGCTAAAATGATGCGTTATCACATCAAAACTGGAACACAGGTAAATGTCCATTTAGTTTTGGATGACATCCATAATACCGAGGTATTAATTCACGTAGTCATACAGTGTCTGAATCTCAGTATAGTCATATCACAGCTACATATCTCAGATACAGATACCTTAAGTCTTTCACTTACCATTCTTTAGATTTTCTTAACTCAGAAATATCTTCTCTCCATTTTTTCAGACACTTTTGACACTTTGGTTATACTTTCCATAGTTATACCATCCATAAGCTAACCAATTTTTAAAAAAATCCCAAACCCCACTCTTCATTAAAGGGTTTAAAAAGAGAACTAGAGATAGATAAACAACCACTAACTTTTAATGTTATACCTGACACTGATCAATGAATTTGGAATGAAACAATTTACTGTTTTCTTTGCTCAAGGGTAGACTGAGAGCAGACCCTAGCCCTGAGCACATGATGGCGTGTAGCTACCCTCTGGCCTCAAGTGGACAGCTATGAACAGTGCAGCATAGTTCCCCAGTCGGATTGGTTGCAAGAGCTACAGGCACACAGAAAAACTTCCAGCCACTGTTCTTCATTGCCAACTTGACTGTATGAATGGAGTTTTCTTTTCTTCGCACGTTTTTTAAGTTAAGTGTGCAGACTTAATCAAGAGATTATAGAATCATAGAATCATAGAATCAATCATAGAATACCAAGTTGGAAAGGACCTCAAGGATCATTTGGTCCAACCTCTTTTGGCAAAAGCACCATGTAGACAAAATAGCCCAGCACCCCATGCAGCTGAATCTTAAAAGTTTCCAATGTTGGGGAATTCACCACTTCCCTGGGGAGATTATTCCAATGGCTGATTGTTCTCATTGTGAAAAATTTTCCTTTTGTGTCCAGTAGGAATCTCCCCAAGAGTAACTTGCACCTGATACCCCTCGTTTTTTCCATGTGACTCCTTGTAAAAAGGGAGTCTCCATCTTCTTTGTGGTCACCCTCTAAATACTGGAACATGGTTGTGAGATCTCCCCTAAGCCTTCTTTTCTCAAGGCTGAATAAATCCAGTTCACTCAGCCTTTCCTCATATGGCAGGCTTCCCAGTCCTTTTATCATCTTCATGACCCTTCTCTGGACCCTCTCCACCCTGTCAACATCTTGGTTCTGTGGAACCCATGGATAAGGTGGGTTCTTTCATGGCCAAAACCTTGCCATACAAACCCAATACACTGTCTAATATCAGTTATTTTGTCTCTGATATTGATTTATATTCCACATTTGTCACTGAGGCCAAAAAGTCAATGAGATATCATAGAGAAAAATGTGGTTTTCCTTGTGTAATCAGAAGTTAAAGGGGTGGAGAGGGTGGAGAAAAACATTTGACAGGTTTGTAACCTTACGATTGTTTTCTTTATGTGCTTGCCAGTTTAGATCATGTGTTAGAAATGTCCTGGGTTCTTCACTGATGTTTCATTTTCTTACAGTGGCCAGAAGTAATGTCCAAAAATAATGCTTTCTACTGACTCCAGCTGGCTAGGAAAATTTGATTCATCCTGGAGGATTATGGCTCGTTCACAGCTACCCGTGCCTTTTTCTGACTTGGCCATTGCAATTGATTGATTCATCTAGGCATGAAGCTTGGGACATCTGACTAGCACTGAATCCAAGGAGTGCCACTCAAGGCATTTGATGGCCTGGTTCCATCTTGTCTAAATACAAAATCTTATAAAATGAAGACTTCCAATAATGTTAAATTTACTTTCTACAGCAAATACAGCTTTCTCAGGAGTCTTGAACTGTAGAGAGCACTCATCTAGAGACTAAGGCACATCACAGAGGAATTTTTATTTTATTCTACTTCACTTTCCTTTGACATAGTCATCTTTAACTCAGAGTAGTGGTTATGTATGTCCATGTGTAAGGGTATATGTAGATATATAGATGGATAAAGATACATGTAAAGTAAAAGATCCCAAAATATAATACACTGATCTCCCACCATTCATGGTCTTGAAAAGAGGAGAATACCTGAGAGATGTTAATCATATTATTTAATCTACCAGAGACAGATTCTTAAGTATTATGGTGGTACTGATGATGAATGAAACAGGGAAGAGGAGAATGGAATAAAGATGTCAGAACTTAGTCCTTAATTGTGATTCAATAATTTGTCCCAGTAATTTCTCCAGGCATGATTCCTCTTGTGCTTCTCTGTGTCTCCTCTGAATGGAAAGGAAGGGGACAGAAAATATTTCAGCTCTCATCCCTGGCAGTGCAAGCAGAGTAACCGCCTTGGATAAGGTTAAAGCCAAGGCTTTGTGGTCTATGTTCTTTCTACTAACCATCTATTATAAGAAGAAAACAGGAGAAAAACAGTTCTTATTTATACCTCTACAGGTGGTACCAAGGACCAGGAAAAAAAACACAAAGTGCCCACTAATGATCTTGCAGCTCCCAGTGGTGAAAACTGTTTTAAAACCTGTGTACTCTATGTCATCGATAAGAATGTTTATTGTGTTGTTATTATTATGTTATTATTTTTAAACATTAATAAATACATACATGTCAGTTGTTGCTACATGAAATGTAATATTTTAATGTATACTGTATTTATTTATCAAATATCTTTCTATTAAAATTTTTGAAGGGTGGCTGTGGTATCTCAAGATATTTTTTTTTCTCTCTGAATAGAAAATCAGCATGTAAACAAACACAGATCTTCACTAGCTAGTATTCTGACATGACAGAGTGTTTTAATGTCAAAGAACTACCATTTATGGTATTAACCATCAGTAATTTTACTAAAATGTTGATGTAACGTGAGCTAAGAACTTTTGGCAGATTTCAAGGAAAAAAAAAAGCAGTTGGTGTCTGTTTATGAAAGTGAATTGCCCTGAAAAATAAATTGATTCTTCAGTGTTCTTAGCATTTAATCAGCAGACAGAATAATTGATAGTTTTATTGCTCAAGTAAATTATCATATATGTACCTCTTTATATTTTGCAAAGGTGTTCTTAACTATTCAGTCCCTGCACTTAATAATCCAGAGCTACAATTAGATAATGATAAAACCAGCTCTCTCATAAATTGCTTTCCTGGATGCAGCCACACATAAGAAATTTATTTAAATGTATCTGCAGTAATATGTAACTGCAAGGCCATGCTTGGATCAGGTTTGCTGTAGAAGACCGAATTCATTCAAAGGAAAAGAGAAAACTGGTTATGTCTGCAGAATAATGTTCTTACTCTTGACTCCCTGCTAGCATCTTCCTCTGTTTGATCCTGTCCTTACAAACCTGCAATCATCAAGTTCCAGGCAGCATGCTCTTTAATGTGAAAATTGAAATAGGCTGAGAAGA
Source organism: Aramus guarauna (assembly GCA_013400195.1). Classification (NCBI taxonomy): domain Eukaryota; kingdom Metazoa; phylum Chordata; class Aves; order Gruiformes; family Aramidae; genus Aramus; species Aramus guarauna. The sequence continues at coordinate 879,480 of VXBL01006280.1, forward strand.
TTACTTCAACACTCAGGTACTACAGGATTGTGCCCTACAGTGTGATACAATACAATTCAGAGACAGACAGCTGTAGTGCTGCTGAAATTACGGACTTATGGAACGGGATCAAAATAGTGCAGCAGGCATAGTGGGAATGCTGCCAGGAGGATCTTACAGGAGGAGAGTGTTTCATTGTCACCTTCACTTCATGGAGATAAAAGCTTAGCGGGGAGCAAGTGAATAGTTCTGGTGCTGATTACAGAAGGCAAAAAGAGCTCCTGGAAGGAGGCTGTAAAAATAGTAGTTTGAAGTCCTAAGTGACACTCTGCTAATTTGGAGGCTTTCATCCCCTGTCTAGATTTCATTATTGATGACACCTTGGTAAGTAATGTGTTTATGCAAGGACCTGTCTCTGAATGTTGGAAACTCAATTACACCCTGTGTTAATGCGGGTTGATTAGCTAGTGGCCTTCCACCAAAAGGCAGTGGCCCTCGTTATTTTTCACATCACTTGAAGGTGGCACTTTGCTGTGGATGTTCACATGCTAAAAAAATACGCTCAGCATGATTTTAAAGCTGTGCTTCAATGCCTAATTTAGCTATTCATATGTTGAAAGTGTAGTGGGCCGCAGCCCAAAACCACTGTCTCTTTTAAATTAAAGACTTCAGATGCATATATATTCAAAATCTAAGAAAAATAATGCTATGGTAATCAGTTATTTATTTTGTTGCACTAAGATTTCAAGCATAACCAATTCTCTGTTACTGTATCTGATTGAAGAGAGTAAACAGACTAGCCGTGTGATGATTTTAAGAGCTCATATTCTCCTGTCCTTGACTATGACTAAATGACTAATGGCACTTGAATTGGTATTCATATGATCAAAGCACACAGATATTTGAAGACACAAATATAGAAATGAAGATTTATATTTATATTTATATTTCTTGCTACGTTTCAGAGAAGATAATTCTGCATTTCAAGATGCTGAACACTCAAGTAATGCCAAATGTAAATATTATTAAGGTGAATCATCTACTAAGTGAACAGTGCATATGAGACTGAGAACAGAGCTTGAAATGGGCTGTAAACTTTCTTCTTGCTGTATGTTTAATGTATATTATTATGCAGGCTGTTTATATATTATAGAAATGTTGACTGACTTCGCTTTTTCTCGTGACATGAAAAAAAGGCCTAGAAAGCCATTTGACCAGAAAAATTGAGAGCAGCCACAATACTGAGACTTCCATCTTATCATACCTATGTTTACAGACACGGTAGACCACGTGCAACTGAAGATATAATACAGAATTCTATTGACCTCCATTGTAGGCACAGAAAAAGGATGATTAGTAAGATGGATGGAGAAAAACTTCTAAGAAGTGGTTTCTTTAAAAATGCAAATTAATTGTATTTTGTAGGCTAAAAGTATATGGGGAATAATTTCCTCCTTCAGCTGCAGCAGAGGTTTGAGACTAGTTTAAATAAAATGCAGATTGACTAAAATCTTGACAAGCCATTTAACTGGGCAGAAATTTTTACAAGTTTTAATATGTTGCACTGACTTTGAGAGAAACTGGAATCTTAAACCAATTCATCTGTTGGGCAGTTGTTATTCTCATGCATGTGGCATCTCTAAGAATCATGAAGAGGGTCAGTTTATTAGCAATTCTGTACTTGTTCCTTGATGAGGAAAGAAGGCAAGCAGTATTGGTTCCCTGTTAAAGAACTCCATCCTGAAACACCTGCGTACTGAATTTTTTTTTCCCTAAAACTTAATTTAGATCCTCAGGCAAATTCACATTTCAAATTTTGTGGGCATCTTTTATAGATGTGCTTATTATTCTTCAATCTTAAAAAATTCATACTCTTCTTGAATGGAAAAGGATAAATGAAGGTTGACATTTCTCCACCTTGCTGGCCAAGCACAAGGCAATCTAAATGTTCCTAGGTTAGCCAGGGCATGGACACCTAAATTCTACCATCCTCTGTGGATCCAAATCTTTCTATATCCTAAGCAGGGGTTATGTCATAATTCCAGGTTCCAACTGGAAGCTGACAAGCTCAGTTTCACAGCATATTGCACATAAGTAGAAGATATTGGGAATACTCGACATTCCAGTCACTTGTAACACAAATACGGGTTTTCCATACCTTATGCCCTCCATGCCCTAACATCCAATCAGACTTCCAGTATATTTTCCAAATATGTCAAATTAAATGCTACTAAGCATTCACCTCATTTTTTCTCTAAAGTTATACTAGGTTTTTCCATCAGCCAAGTGCTCAATAGCAGTAAAAAAAAAAAAAAANAAATGTTAAAAATTATTTAAATAAGAGGAGAGAACGAATCTAAAGATATACTATTTTGTGCCTGCAGTTTGAGTACACATCTGACCCCCATTTCAAAAAAGGTATAGTCGAATTGGAAAAGCTGCAAAGGAGGCCTATGAGAATGATCAAAGTCTCTGAACACTTGTGTTACAATTTTTCTTTGTTTGTAAAAGTCTGCTGTTTTGTAATTCAGCAGTTTTGTCTGTCCTTCAATGTACTTTGCATAAAATTAGCTTGTATATAAATAACTTCCTCCAAGGTTATTTTATATAACTAACTCTTCCTTAATGTCCTCACAAGGTATCAAAATAGCATCACCATTTTTAGGTCACTTGTCACACAGAGGAACTATTTAAGCAGGTGCTTAAATTTAAGCATACAACTGCTCTTTGGTGCACTGGAACCTTGATGAACTTCTTTACAGTTAAAAAATTAAGTCACATGAACTTCTTGTCTTTCAAGTGAAAGGTAAGCCACAGAAACTGGTACAATTGAGGTCTTTTAGATGTCCCAGTACTTTGTATGGAATGAAAAAATGAATAAATATGAAGCAATTTCTATAGCATCTGTCTTGCTAATACTAAATCTTTATGTTTTATTTCACCCTGTCAAAGCAAAATTGGGTTTTATCTGAGCCAGAATGTTGTACATGACTTTTTGCTCTTCTGATCTCTTTCCATATATTTTTTTTTTTTATGAGATAGTCTTCCATATAAATATTTCAATGCATAGTGGCTACTAGTAAAATTTACTTTAAATGTCAACAATGCATATGCCACATCTATATGGAAAAATACAATGTAAAGACTGCATAAAATATTGTTTCTAGGGCACCCCACCATGTACTTGTATAACATAAAATTCTAAAACAGGACAGGTGATTCTCATTCAGATTTTTTTTTTCCATTGACTTCCAAGGTAGTCTGAGTTAGCGAGCAAACGTGTAGATATCTACAAATTAGAAGACAAAGTTTATTGAAATTAATTCCATCCAAGGCTCTCCTATTTGAAGTTGTTATGACAATTTCAGTACCTTAGTTGGTGTAGGAAAAGAATATCTATGCAGTTCAGTTACTAACTAAACAAACAAAATACAGTCTATTAATAATGAAATTTATTCCTATAAAACACTTCTGTAATCTGGACTGTACTCATCTACCAGCAAAACTTGTTTATGAAATCTTTCTATTGTTCTTTTTTTCTCCCTGCCTTTGAGGATACTTTAGCGCACTTCAATCTTTAGTATTTTGCCTTCTCCTCTGGGAAGACTCTCACAGTGCTACAGCATATTGACTCCCTCTCCCCTGAGACCCCCCTGCCCTGGCTGCGGCAGCCCACCCTCTGCCCCGGCAGGGCAGTCCTGGCTGGGAGGAGGGCACGGAAGCCATGCTTTTCTTCTCATCTGTTCATTATTCCTTCCTTTGGTGCTCATGCCCACTTCACCTTTGGCATGTTCTTTCCACTCTACTGCTTTTTCTGTTTCTCTCCAACCCATGTTTTTCCAGAGTTACTGCTGATTTGCAGAGTTTGATACCCCCCAATACCGATATGATTTCTCCAGCACAACACTGGTGTGGCAAGATTTAACTGAGCCATTAGTGTTCATTTCTTTTTGAATGTTTCATTTTAGGTTGTGCATTCCAGTCAGTGCTTTCCCTACTCTTTTTTCCTCACTGTCTCTTTTTTTTTTTTTTTTTGTAAAATTCTTTGCCTATCTCTCTGATTCTCAATTTATCCACCTTTTTCCATTTTCTTGTTTGTGTACTTAGTGATGCTCTTTTTCTTGTGCACAGAGAGCTCTTTCATGGGTGGTTTGTATTCATAAGAGTCTGAAAGACACTCAGCGTTAGTTGTCTTTTGAATGAAAGCTTGTATACCTTCCTGTTTATCTTTGTGATTTTTTTTCAGACTGCTTGTTCTCATTATTGAATATATTTATAAACTGTGCAGTGTAGCATTTGACAATATTGTTATATGTTGCTTACAGGTAAAGCAGCCTCTTCAAGACATGACTATTTAAATGTCAAGAAGATCAATAACAGAATTTATAAAATTATTAAATCTGCTAAAGTAATAAAATAGATTAATTAAACATCCAGTAGGAAAAGCAAGTAGAAAGTAAAACACATTTGTGGTTTAGCTTTACTTGGCTAAATACCATGGCTCAAAGTTCAAAAAGAAATCATTAACTAGTGGAGTCCCTCAAGGGTCCCTCAAGGTACTGGACTAATACAATTTAATATCTTCATCAATGACATAGATAGTAAGATTGAGTGCACTCTCAGCAAGTTTGCAGATGACACCAAGCTGTGTGGTGCAGTTGATACGCTGGAGGGAAGGCATGCCATCCAGAGGGACCTTGAAAGGCCTGAGAAGTGAGCCCATGTGAACCTCATGAAGTCCAACAAGGTGAAGTGCAAGGTCCTGCACATGGGTCAGGGCAATCACCAGTATCAATACAGAGTGGAGGATGAAGGGATTTGGAGCAGCCCTGTGCAGAAGGGCTTGGGAGTGTTGATTGATGAAAAGCTGCACATAACCTGGCAATGTGAACTTGCAGCCAAGGAAGCCAACTGTATCTTGGGCTGCATCAAAACCAGCGTGACCAGCAGTTTGAGGGAAGCTGATTCTCACCCTCTACTCTGCTCTAGTGATACCCCACCTGGAGTACTGTGTCCAGCTCTGGGACCCCAACATAAGAAGGACATAGAGCTGTTGAAGTGAGTCCAAAGGAGGGCCATGAAGATGATCAGAGGGCTGGGGCACATCTTCTATGAAGACAGGCTGAGAGAGTTGGGTTTGTGCAGCCTGGAGAAGAGAAGGCTCTGGGGACATCTCATTACAGCCTTTTCATAAACAAAAGGGGTTTATAAGAAAGATGAAGAGAGGTTTTCTAGCAAGATCTATAGTGGCAGGACAAGGGCAACAGTGTTAAACTGAAAGAGGATAGGTTTAAACTGGACATGAGGAAGACATTTTTTACAGTGAGTGGTGAGAGACTGGAACAGGTTGCCCAGAGAAGCTGTGGATGCCCCATCATTGGAAGTGTTCAAGTCTAGCTTGGCTTTGAGCAATCTGATCTAGTGAAAGATATCCTTTCCCATGGCAGAGGCTTGGACTAGATGGTCCTTGAAGGTCACTTCCAACCCAAACCTTTATATGATTTAGTGATTTTGAGATTCTGTGATTCCCTTAAGGGATTTGTCAAAAATCATTCTAAAATATACTCCATTCTGATAGCTGCAATTCAAATGCACCACTTAAAGCTTTCTGCATTTATTCAGAGGATAAAACTGAGTGGTATATGGCATAGTTAAGAAAAGTGTAGGTGCAGATTAACTACAACAGTAGCACTTTGTGCCACTTTAACAGCCAAGCCTTCCACTAAGATGTGCATTATTGAAGCTAGGATAAGGACTTCATTTTCAGTGAATACTATGCCTGATCATTAAGGATTTGTGGTTTACAATTTTTCATGTACCTATACAATTCTGCAGATTGCTTTATTATTTTAATCTCTTTACTGAAGTCTGCTACTAGCATGCAAATACACTTCAGCTGGTGAGATATTTACAAAAGATTCACTTTGATAATTCACTGTCAATTATTTGTGAAGATGGTGATAGACATCTACACTCCAGGGAAACTGAGAGTTGTAATTAGTTTTGGCCAAATGTGTTATCCTCTACACAAACAGAATGTCTTAAGAAAGATTATGGATATGATCTTATGTTCTTCATTATGCAGGGAGAATTCCTCATCATTGCTGAAAGGTTAAATGCTTTGGCCTGTTATGAAAGCAGTGTAAGCTGGTGACTGCAGCATTGTCCTAGGAGATGCAAGTTCAAGTCCTAGCACAACTACTATCTTGCTTCTTTACTTTTAACAATTCACATCACCAGTCTTTCCCTTCTTTCTCTTTCTTCTATAATTCAAGTTCCTTTGGGCTGAATATTGATGTTAATTTTCTACATAGGCTGACAAAAAAAATCACATTGACAGGTTGTTTAATGTTCAGTCTTGTTCTATATGACCTCTGAAATACAAATCTTTTTTTATTATTGTTTTTGCTTTTGTTAAGTAGTCAGCAGAAGAACTTCTCTATTTTAGCATGATAATGGTGAAGAGGTACATATAATTTTTTCAATTT
>VXBL01006281.1:24450-36447 GCA_013400195.1 Aramus guarauna
GGCGCGGAGGTTGGGCGGGGGCAGGACGCCCGCCCCGGGGGCAGCGTGGGGGCCAGGCCGGGTGCTGGGTTTAACGGGGAGGGACGCGGGCCGGGGTGATGATGTAGGCAGAAGCGAAGCGTTTGGGCAGCGCCCGTGGTGAGAGCAGCCCGGGCGAGGAGAAACGCGTCCAACGGAACAGCCCCGCTAGTGCCGCCTCACCCGCCCGCGTCTGGGCCGCATCCGGGAGGTGCGGGGCTCTGACAGCAGGGACGGAACCGCAGGGCAAGTACGGGGGGCAAAGAGCCCAGTGCTGGGCTGACCCGGGCTGGGGGCCGGGGGCACCCGAGCTGCTCCGTCAGGGCCCTCCTTCGCTAGACGGGGGAGAAGAGGTGCAAGGAGAAGCTTTGTGGGTGGAGATAAGGACAGGGAGAGATCACCCACCAATTACCGTCACAGGCAAAACAGACCGAACTTAGAAAATTCATCTCATTTATTACCAAGCAAAACAGAGTAGAGCAATGAGAAATAAAATCAAATCTTAAAACCCCTCCCCCACCCCTCCCATCTTCCCGGGCTCAACTTCACTCCCGGGTTCAAACCTCCTCCCCCCAGCGGCACAGGGGGACGGGGAACGGGGGTTCCGGTCAGTTCATCACACGGTGTCTCTGCCCCTTCTTCATCCTCGGGGGAGGACTCCTCTCAGCGTTCCCCTGCTCCAGCATGGAGTCCCTCTAACGGGCTGCAGTCCTTCCCAAACTGCTCCAGCGTGGGTCCCCCACAAGTCCTGCCAACAAACCTGCTCTGGTGTGGGCTCCTCTCTCCACAGGGCCACAGGTCCAGGCTTTCTGGGCTGCCAGCCCACATTGCTGGGTCGTGTTGAGCTTCTCGTCCCCCAACACCCCAAGTCCTTCTCCTCAGGGCTGCTCTCCATCCGTTCTGCGCCCAGCCTGGAGTTGTGCTTGGGATTGTCCCGACCCACGTGCAGGACCTTGCCCTTGTTGAACTTGATGTGGTTGTCACAGTCCCACCTCTCCAGCCTGTCCAGGTCCCTCTGGATGGCATCCCTTCCCTCCAGCATGTCCACCCACCACACAGCTCGGTGTTATCGATAAACTTGCTGAGGGGTGCACTCCATCCCACTGTCCGTGTCGCCGACAGCTCTCTGAGTGCGGCCATCCAGCCAATTTCTTCCCAGTCTCAGGCTGAGGAACAAAAAATGACCAGCCGCGAGGGCACACATTGGTAAGGGCTCTCTGGGTGTACCCGTGCTGCCTGACGTCCAGAAAAAGGGGCCTTTTGGGTGGGTGGGCAAGGGTTTGTGCTCCTTCATGGCCTTTTCCAGAACCTGTTAGCAATATTCCTGGAGCTGGACCGAAATTATTTGAGTTTTCAGTGACTGCGGCTTCCTCAGAGATGTATTACATGCAGCAGGGTACCTCAGAAAAGGCAGTAATTTTATCTTTGCTTAGCTTTATATAAAGGCAGCAGTGTAATTAACATTATCGTGAGGCAAATAAACTTATATTAAATCAACAGCATATGGTACCCTGTCTACTGCATGTCACATAATTAATTGTTTGAAGATTAAAGGGAGAATAATAGCTTTTTAGAGCTCTTGCACTAAAAGGCATTTGTTCTGTTAGTCATCGTCTGCCTGGTTAGGGGCAGGGCGCAGGGGAACTGGTGTGGCTGAAAGCAAAGTCACTTCTAGCCACGAGGGGTTAACTCGTGCGACGGCGACTGACTCTCGTGGCAGCAGAAGTGAGCAGGAACCGGCTCAAAACAAGCAGCAGGTTCTCTGTGCCAGAGCGGTGGAACTCCTTGCTGAGAGACTGTGCATGTCCGAGGTTTACAGGGACCGGACCAGTTCAAAATCCGCGTGTGTTTGGCAGGGGAACGCGTGGCAGGAGGGCGTGGGGGAGGCGAAGCGAACCGCGCTGGGAAAGGGCTTTGGACGTGGCGGGGCGCGGGGCAGGAACGTTTGTACGTGTTGGTCGCCGGGACGTTGAACTCGTGTCTGAGTGAGCGCATAGACGGGCTCTTGCGCCGGTCGCTGCGGTGTCGTGGGTAGGAACACCTCAAGGATTTTTATATTTATTGTCTTCAAAGTCCTTTCAAACTCTCAGGGGGGACAGCAGCGTGAAATGGAGATATGTAATGAAATTCTTTTGAAAATTTACCTTTCTTCTCCACAAATGATCCATAAGCTGATGAAAAAATAAAGAAAATAGCATTTCTTTACTCATCTGTTTGACACTGAAAATGAGACTGAGTCATCTACTGCCTTTAACTCATAACAAGTCGTGGAGAGTAGAGGAATAAAAAATGGTAGCGGTCTTTTTCTCTTCCAGGTGTGCGAGTGCTGTGGGTGCTTGGCAGCTGCTCAGACCAGCCCGCTGCCAGGGACGAGTCTCGTCTCCGGGTGCCGCATCCGCAGCAGCGGTGGAACTGCTGCGCCTCTGTGTCGGGACGAGGGAGGGAGGTGGCGGCGTCAAACTGCCGACCTCGATCCTGATGATGCAGAACAAAGCAAGAGGGAATTCCAGACAATGGCTTCATCAGGAATCCCTGATTGACCGCTGATTAATCATCATCAGAGCACTGTGCTGTGGCTTTGAAGGAATATGAATAGGGGCGGGCTGCTAGAAAGTGCAGAAGGAGGCTCTTCCATCGGAATGTGCCATCCAGGCTGGGGGACGCGGAGTCTGCAAGAGCCTCTGGTGCCCCGGGTCGTACCGGGCATTTCCCCTCGCCCTGCGAGCAGCCGGCGGCTGGAGGCTGAGCGCTTCTTCTGAGGGCCCTCGGCAGGAGACGGCTTCCGAACACGGCGTGGGCGCAGGGGGAAGCAGCAGAGGTAGCTCCGGACCTCGGCCAGAGAGGCAGTTTTCCTCTGGGCGTTGTCTGGCTCTGCAAGATACCGTCAAGCCTTTGTCATGAGAAAATGCAAAATCCGTGTTGCCGTGTCAGGGGAAGCTAAAGGAAGCTTCAGCAGCTTCCGAGACCGAGCTGGGAGATCGGTGACGACCTAGCCGTGTGTCTCTTCTGGCAGCAGGAGAGAAAGTCTGGACTGCTTTGAAACGACAGAGGAAGACACCAGAAAACTGTGCTCGTGTTTTATGACCTGCAGCATTAGGTTGTGAAGACAGATAGCGGAACTGCTGTCACTGCTATTTTTTAAAATAGACTAATAGCTTCTGAACGTGCGGTGTTTGGGCAGCTTGATCCTTTCCGCTGTGGGATCCGCTCTGGGAGCGGGCTTGCTCTCAGCCTTGCTCGCCCAACGGCATGGCCGGTGCTGGATCTGCGAGCCCAGCCTCTTGTTCCCGGCCGTGCTGTAACAGCAGGAACGATTCTGTGCCGATGGTCAGTATGCGCTGGGGTCGAACCGCGCAGCAGAAATTAATTCAGGCTGTCTTTCCTTTTCACTCTTGCTTAATTAGATCCTGTTCATTGTTTTGTGTTTTCTGCGAGTGGCGTTCCTGTCGCCTGTCTGTCGTGTCGGGTGATCAGTTACTTTATCTACTACTTTATAGTACGGTAAGCACTCCCGAGAGGAGTAACAAGGATCAAACTAAGCACTCCTGAGAGCCAAACATTCATAGCGTTTTGTGCTCAACGCGTTTTGTATTTTAACTGTTTAGTCACCCACTGAACTATCTGCACATCCTCTTCCTTGCAGTACCACAGACGTCCCATTTAGACCTTTGTTAGGGTGCTGATACTTATTTTCAGGGTTTATTTAGTATTAACTGTCCAGTCATCTTCTTCATCCCGTTATTTCACGGTAATCCGTTTTTTCTCCAGTCAGCGCGGTGCTGTGTAAGAAGTGTCCCCACACAAGAGCCAGGAATGCCCTGCCAGTCCACCGCCACGGTGCTCGAGGCTGCAGCCTCCCTGGCGCTGGCTACGGCAACACCTTTTGCACAGCGTTCCCGACGCTGATGCTCCCTGCGGGTGGGTGGGATCAGTGCAGGGAATTGCCTGAACCCGTTACGAGAGAGAAACGTCTCAGCGGTGGTCTGTGTGCCGGAGGTTGGACGGGACGAGCCTCGGGCAGGGCTGTGTGCGGGTGTCTGTGCCAGGGCATGGTACCGCTGGCTCGCCCAGCGCCCCGCTGAGCCCGGAGGCGTTTTGCAGCTGGGCAGGTAGGGCACAAAGCCTGTGGGAACGCATCTCGGCCCGTCTCTATTTGCAGGTTTGTGTTGCATCCTGGTGGAGCTGGGGAATTACTGCTGCCCATCTGCCCCTAACATCTGGCTAGAAAACAGCTGGCTAATTTCGAGCCTGCGCTCGTCCTCAGCGGTCTCTACTCATGCTGCTTTTCGAGACTGGGAAGCTGGAGCAGTCCCTACGCCAGCCTTTTCACTTGATAAATTCCTCCCAGGCTGGGTGAGCAAGGGTGCTCCAAAACCACAAACCCCACCGGGCTTTACAAGGATCTCCAGACACGGCCGGGGGAGCGCGTCCCTCCTGCACGTGGAGAGCAGGGCAGAGCCGTGCTGGGGACGGAACCGCTCTGCGGCCGTGCGTCCTGCTCCGGAGCAGAGCCAGGGAGCTCTGCGGGATCACCCACAGCTTCGCAGCAGCCACCCAGAGGAAACGGGGCATCAGCCAGCCCTGCTCAGGGTCAGCAGGAGCACAGTTTGGGGCAGATGAGGCAGGATGAGATGGACTTGTATCAGCAACAGCGTGGCCAACAGTGCCCACAACCCACGCCGCGGGAGCTTGCTCCAAGGTCTGGCCCCCGGCTCTCCTCGGGCGGCTCGGTGCTGTCAGGCAGAAGAACGGCGTCTAGCAGCGCAGAGGGCTTCTGCTTCTGGCTTCGTGCCGTCCATGGAGGGAGAGCGGACGCCTCTAAGGCAGTTTGCAGAGGGGGAGCCGGCGGTCCCGCAGGAGCGAGACGTGCAGGGCTCGGGGAGGGGCAGTGAGGGGGAAGGTGGTTGCAGCCCCGGCTGGTGCTGCCCTGGGAATACTTCTCCCTCCTGATGGTGCATCCTTGTCCTGATAAAAGGTGGGGGCAGCTGAATTGCAGCCGGTGTCCGGAGCGTTGACTGTCCCATTGAATGTAATTAGCCAAATCATTGTCCCTACCGAGGCAGTTCTCCCAAGGGGGACAACGGCAGAGGGACCCGCTTTTAGGGCAGCAGGTTCCCATGTTTGGAAAGCCCGTCTGTCAGCGCAGCGCTCCGGCCAGCCCCACCGCGCAGACTTTCTCCACACTAAAAACCCGGTTCAGGGCATCGCTTTGCCCTGTCCTGTGCTCCAGCGCTTGCCCCCACAACGTGCCCCTTTTCCCACCGTCCCGGCTGAGCTTCCCACACCCAGAGCAGTGACACCACCCGTGTGTGCCAAAGGGTTGGGAAATGCTTCTTTGAGTCCAGGACTGACTTTTGATAGCCAGCTAATCCCAGTACACCAGGTTTCCCATGGAAACCAGTAAGGACCTCCAAACCAACTGGAGAATCTTCTGCACCGTCACTCATTGTCCCTGTACACCAGGTCCTGCATCCTCTGCTGCTGCTGCTGCTGCAGCGCTTTGCTCTCTGTTTCCCAGTGCAAACGTGTGGCCATCGCTGTGGCTCTCGCAGGTCTGCGTGACGTGATTAGCTGGGAACTTACAGATTGTCATTAAGCACTGAAGACTTGGTGACATTGATGGTAATTGGATGAACTTAGCTTAAACTTTGAGGCTTGTTCAAATAGTCCAAGCCTAAAGTACAGCTAAAGGCTCAAACCGAATCAGCTCCAGTCCGTCTCCACAGGTCCGTGGCTCACGTACCGCCCCGAGCAGGCGGACACAGCCAGAGTTCTTGTGGCCATATTGCAAACCATTCATGTTCCCATCCTAGGCAATTCCTGTTTGCCTGAAGTCTAGTATCTTGACCTCAGGTAGGCTCCAAGTCCTTCTTCTACTCATTACTATTTGAGATTTTGAAACCTAGCAGATTTAAAAGTTACTTTGCAGTGGCACTCACTCCACAATGTCCTGAAGTCCTGCAGAGAGAATGCATGATGCATTCATTCTTCAGAGGATTTGCAGCCTGGGCACAAAGACAGTTAAGTAGGGCAACAGCAACCGAGCAATCAGCAAAACATGTTTATATATTATTTATACAAAACTATAGTCCAGCTGAGGCTGCAGACTGGGTATTATAGAGGGCTTTTAAGGACGCGTGTGTGGAAAGCTCCTTACAGCCTTGGCTTGGCAATGGCTCTGGGCTGTCCTCTGGGAAGGGCTTTCCCCGGTCACACTAACGTCTTTACTGGCTTTACGTGAAAGTATCCAGAAGAAACTTTCAGAGGAGAGCCTTTCTCTTGAGCTAAGGTGCTCGAGGTCCTGCAGCAGATTTCTGTTGTCTTCACACCACAAGCGTGGGGGAGATGAGCCGGCAGAGATCAGCTGGGGTGATGCTCGAGCGAGGAGCTGCCCTGCGGCCGAACCGGGGCGGAGGGATGGAGGAGAGCCCTGGCCGGGGGCCGTGGGAGCGGCATGGGTGCTGAAGGCACGGCAGAGGGTGGGCGAACCCTTGGGTGGGATGGGGCAGTGGGTGCCAGGGGTGCCGGCGTACAGGCAGCGCCGATGGTCGGGCGCTGGCGGGGGTCGGGCTGGCACGGGCCACTTTCACCGCAGCTGTGTGCTGGCTGTAAGCGTGCGGATGGCGTTGCTTCTGCAGAAGGGCAGCCTGTTTGCCAAAATGGGTGTTAGTGCGACAATTAATATAAATTAGTGTATTAGCAGTGCTGCTCTGACAACCGTGACCGTCCCAATCCTGGCTGTTGCTGCAAGATGGCTTTGTATCTCAGAGGAAAGCGCATCGCCAGGTAACGATCAGTTCTGTGGCCATTAGAAAAGTGTCTGGGGCAGGCAGGCACCGAATCCTAGAACCCCAGACCGGTTTGGGTGGGCAGGGACCCCACAGCCCACCCAGTCCCACCCCTGCCATGGCCAGGGACACCCTCCACTAGCCCAGGTTGCCCAAAGCCCCATCCAACCTGGCCTTGAACACTGCCAGGGAGCCAGGGGCAGCCACAGCTTCTCGGGGCACCCTGGGCCAGGGCCTCAGCACCCTCCCAGGGAAGGATTGCTGCCTCATCTCACTGCTGCTGGACCAGAAGATGCTCAGCAGAGAGGACAAGATCAATCACAGTGAAGATGTACAAGGGGTTGTGGAGAGCCGGCTGTATCCTGACAACGAAAAGGATCGCACAACATCAAGGCTGAGTGGGACGAGTGCGGCAGGATCAGGACGGTGGCGTTAAAAGCAAACATCATGCACTAATGGCACAGCGGGTCGAGAAAGCATCTTGTCATGTCAAGTAAACAAGAGCCCCTTGCTCACAGGCGCGTAACACTTTTGTGTTTCAGTGCACATGGCTTGTGTTCCCGGCTGTTGCTGCTGCAGCTCACAGGCATCGAGCGTAAAGGGACAGATTTTAGAGGCCGTGTGAGGGGAAGCAAGTACGAACTGAGCAGGAGGAGTGGAACAGAGGAGTTTGCTCGAGTGTTTATTGGGCTTGATACTGGTATGTGCCCTCGCCAGCTGCTTCCCTGCCACTGTCTCAAAATCTCTGTGCTTGTCTTCTGTACCAGAAGAAATGACATGCTCAGCCCTCAATTATCTCCTTGTCCTTAGCTAAAAAGCCAGACTCTGTAAGAGACCTCCGAAAGGAGACGGGGCTGCCCAAGAGAGAGCTTTGGCCATCACACAGCTCGATGGCCGCCTTTGCAGAGCTGTCGTCAGCGCGTGGTGCCTCTCCGTGAGGAGGCACCTGTAAAAGGGCCGAGCGTTGCCCGAGGTGCTGCGGCTCCGTGATCGTTGTCTGTCTGTCTGCTGGATGGGGTTTAGGAAATTAGGGACTGTCTGGATGGGGTTTAGGAAATTAGGGACTGTCTGGAGATCCTTAGAGGGAGAAATTGCATCTCCCTGGAAATTTCCTGAAGGTCTCAAGAAAAGAAGCAATGCTGCTGTTTATGCCCACAACCCAATAATCCAAATTAATAAGTAAAGCTTTGCTCAAAAGTTACTTGTGTTTACCTTGTACCCAGGTACCAAATGCTGCAGAAACACCGTACTGCACGTTTACTGTTCTTCCTTAATGTGTGTCTGCACAGAGGCCCCAGGCAGACTCGATGTCTAAGTCAGGGCAGCAGAGGGAAAAGAGTGCCGTGGATGAGCACCAAGTGTAAAGGTGAGGGAAATTAACTTCTGCTGCTGCAAAGAACGCTCAGACGTTCAGACCCTTTCCAATACCTAACTTGGCTTCTGTCTCGTCGTTATACACAGGATTACGTTCTGCTTGGAGAGCCCTAAACCATAGTGCTTCTCTCTTTCTCACCAAGTAATTGTAAGCCATGCAGTAGATGGAGGAATAGATCCTCAGAGCAGACGTCGAGGTTTGTCGTGGCTGAGCAGGCGTGGAGCTGCAGGTATTCTGCCTTCCCAACGCCGATAACGCTGTGCAGGGGAACCCGGCGCGGTCACTTGCGATACACTTTTTGTCCCCAGCAGACGTTTCTCCCACTGCTACGCAAATCGTCGCAGCACTGCTGCAAGTCTGGATGTGCCGTACCGAGCGCTCGCCCACGCGTCTGAGCGAGCTGTGGAAGGCGACAGAGAACTGTATCGACGCCTTGACATTTCTGATGACAACTTTGGTCAACTTCGGTTGCCCAGTGGGTTGACAGCCTGGGTTGCCCAGAGAGGTCGCGGCGTCTCTGTCCCTGGGAGCACCGTTGGGATGTGGTCCTGGGCAACGGCCCCGGGTGGCCCAGCCTGAGCAGGGGCTTGGACCAGATGGACCCCAGAGGTCCCCGCCAGCCTCAGCCAGTCTGTGCGTCTGTCAACTTTGCAGCTCTCCTCAGCAAAGGTTATTTTGGAATTACCAAGCCTTGTTCCTGCCCTGCCAAGGACCGACATCTCATCCTGCGTGCTCCTGCCAAGGTGCTGATCCATGGGCTGCTCCTAAAGTCCTTTCCCCCTTCTCCACCCTCCACAAGCAGCCTGATGGCTGGGATGGAGCGGGGAGGCCGGAACCTCCTGGCACCAGCTGCGGGTGGGCACCGGGGCACGGGAACGGCTCTGCGAGGCGGCAGCTTCGCAGCTGGGACCGGAGAGAGGGCTGCGGTGAGCGGTGGGAGCGAGGGAGGTCTCGCACCGCTCCTGCCTCCGTGCTGCCTCCCAGCTGGTCCCACCGCCAGCGAGGGGGATGCTGCCCGGAGAGCAGCCCACGGCGTTTCTTCTGCCCCGGAGCTGAGCAGCGCTGGGCAGCACAGGCACGCTGTGTGGGGGCTGCGGGGGACGGCGTGCGGCTCTTCAGCATGGGCATTTAGTAGATCAGATGCTAGACTGTCTCTTGGATCCACCCAGCTTTACGGAGAGTGGGGATTAAGCCAAAGGAGAAATGAGAAATTAATGTAATGTCCCAGACAGTGCAGCTGGGCAGGAATCACCCGAGGACGGCATCGCTCCTTGGCTGGAGCGTCGTCACCCGAACCGCGGGCCAGCAGCACGGACTGGCCCAGTGGCTTCGTGCTGCTTCTGTTGCCCTGAATAAAAGGTGTTTTTCTCTGCTTACGGAGCAAAAGGTTCCCCTTGCAGGCTGTTCCCTCGGCGGTGCTCTGGCAGTGACACAGCTGTAGGCAAGAGCTCGGAGTGCTTTATGAAAAAACATTCATTATTATTTATCTGCTTGCTGAAACTGTTTTTGAGTTGGCCCAGACTTAACCTCAAACCATTTAAAATTGCACTAATTTGGCTTCTGAATGCTCTTTTGCGGTCTGCTGGAAGGTGAGCACCGATTGCAGCGTCGTGGCCGGGGAACACCTTTACCTTCGCTCGCCCAGGCAAACACTGCTCAGACCGCTTTGTGCAACCTGCTCTGAACGGTGCTCCTCGATGACGGGGACGGAGGCAGCCGGGGCGGCCGCAGCGCCAGGCGGGAGGACGGCGGGAGGACCGGCAAGCAGCGTCCGCTGAAGTTTGATGACGAAACGCGATGTTCTGGATCTCGCTTTGCTGTCCTGACAGCCACAATGACGGCGCTTGCTTTATCCGTCTGCTGCTCAGTTCTCGATGTTCATCCTGCACGTCTCCATCCTGCTGTCAGAGGAGTCGTGAACCGTTCCTGGTTCTGCCATTCCTGTTCCCAGTGGATCCGGGGCCACATCCAGGGATCCTCAGGACCCTGACTCTCCCACTGCGCTGGGCTGACACCAGTGTGCGGGCATTTTCTGCCCACGCTTTCCTAACTGCGTGGATGGGGAGCTGGTGCCCGCAGACCTGGCGCCAGCAGCGATCCACGGGCTGCTCCGGAAGCCTCGGTCCCCTCCCACGCTTTATAATGCCCTAATTATTTTCTCCTTGGGAGATTAACCAGAGCCTGTATTCCCCAGAGCAATTAGTCCTTCTCCTTCACTCCTGTGCTTTCCTTAAGAAGATTTATCAGGCTAATGTGCCGGACTTGTGAATTATCCTGACAAGCCTGGTTTTAACAACCAAATCATAACTTTTATCAGAGAATAAGGGCGTCTAAGATGGGGGGTGGCCTGACCCGTCTCTGAGCCCCGCTGGGAGCTTTTGCTCCCTGTGACGTTCCTGCTGAGCAATTGTCCATCATCAATGGCACGGTGAACAGCTTGTGTTTAAAAGCCTTCCCTCTTAATCCCTTCCTTAAGCCCTTCCAACGACAGCCGGCGAGCTGCCGTGCTCAGGCGTGCTGTGGTTTGGGCTTTTTGGGGGGAAGGAGCTCCCCGGCAGTGGCGGGGGGAGCAATCCGTGTCCCCTCGCTGGGCGCGGGTACCCCCACATTTCAGAGCCGCACCAAGACTCCTGACTTTTGATCTCGTGCCGAAAGTTCACAGAAACTGCAGCGTGGGAGGCCAAGCGACCAGACCCCTTCTGGAAGCAGAACCGGGGCTTTTTGTCCCTTTACCTCTTCCCCAGACTCCCGAGGAGGAAGCCCCCGGCTGCAGGGACGGAGATTTGCATCTCCTGGCCATGAGCGCGGCCGCAGCAAGGAGAGCGCAGCCGTCAATCACCCCGGAGGTGTCCGGGGCCAGAGCTATGGCTGTGGCTGTGGTCTGAGCGCAGCGAGACGGCACGGCTTCTGCCTGGCAGGGGAGAGCCCGCCTGGCACGGGCAGCGGCGCCGGCAGAGCCCGCGGTGATTGCACGGCCCTGGACGGATCCCTCGGTCAGCCCAGGCACCGCAGCACAGAACAAACGACGCCTGCGCCAACCCAGATATGTGCTAGGGGCAACTTCATTAATTACTTCAGTTTCAGGGTGCACTTGATCAACTTTGTCTCTTCATCCTCAAGGTCAGTGCCTTTCAGATGAATTTAGGAATGAATTCTCCCATCGGGAAGCTCAGTTATTCCGCATTGCACTTGCTCCAGCTAAGAAAACTCCGCAGCCCTCGTGCCGTGGAAAGTTGACCTGCCAGCCCTCAGACTGGCCACGGCACCTCAGCCTCCGAGTGCAGAGTTTCCAGACGCATTTGTGGGTCTGACAGGTCCCCAGATTTCCAGGTGGGGAGCTGCCCTGGGCGATGTCTGCAGGCAAGCGGGGGAGAAATCCCTGTTTTCGTCACCCCTCCACAGATGGGCAATGATCACCTTTTCCAGAGAGGCACACCCCAGCACGCCAAGAACAATTTCAGCACCATTTTGCAGGTTTATTTTGAATAAATAAACTGAATTTGCAGGGCAGGACCCTGACGCCTTTGCTCAGCTTTCCAAGCCGAAGCTGTGGCTGCTCAGCGCTGCAGTTTCCCAGGCTGTTCTGGATGCGGCCGAAGTGCAGCACATGTCTGTGCCGGTCTGCAGGGACACGGGGATCCCGCGGTCCTTTGGCTTTCTGGGGTCCCCCGCCAGCCAACCTGACCCGGCGCAGGCGTTTGTTGGGTGCTGCCCAAACCTGGGCTGCGTGTCCAGCAGCGTGAGCAGCAGGGCGAGGGAGGGGATTCTGCCCCTCTGCTCCGCTCTGCTGAGACCCCCCTGCAGTGCTGCGTCCAG
>VXBL01006281.1:36482-170332 GCA_013400195.1 Aramus guarauna
TGAAATGTGGGTGGCTCAGCAAAAAACACAGGAGAACGGCAGCTTGTTGTGCTGCTGTGGGAGGCTGCTTGGTGATGGTAATATCAGGGTGTATATATAAACATATATTTTCAATTTTTTTTTGTTTAAATGCTGCATGACGCCTGATGAGGGACGTGTTTTATCAGCTGAAGGGTCAGTTAACATACTGCGCTAGCGCATACATTGATATTTTATCAGGCTTTAAAAGCAGAGCTCGTACCAGAATGGAAATATAAACCACAACTGAGGCGTAAAAAAAAACCCCAACCAAGCCCAAAACAAATCAAAGTAATAAACTGCAGAGTAATGAAAGATATTTCCTTTGGCAGCGGGTGTGATTTCATAAACTTGTAGGACAGAGCAGATTGCTGTGATTGCCGCCGGGGAGACGTGGCCCTGTGCCCGCTGCCGCTGTCTCAGAGCACCTTCAGCAGCCTCCCAGCTCCATCCTGACGCGCGGCGGGTGTTTGTCCCTGGGGATCGAACCCCGGGATCGGCTCTCTCCATCCGTGTGATAAATCGCAGGATGCTCAGCATCAACCCAGCATCCCATCGCACCGTGCCCTCCTGCCCGGCATCTCTGCCTGCGGGGGGTCCGTGGCCGACACAGGGGACTTCGGGCTCTTGAGTCTTTGGGGTTTGTCCTGCGGGGCAGGGGAAGGAGATGGCGAGAGCTCCCCCAGTCTGCGTTGGCCATGGGCAGAGGGCTGGAGAAACGACGCTCCCGCAGACCATGCGAGCCATCATTTCATTATTGCCTCTGCTTCAGGATGTATTTGGCCAACTTCTGGTGTTCTGCATCCAAGTTTCTGAAGGTCAGTGTTTGTCAGAAGCGGCGCTGGGATGACCCTCCCCCCCCAGGATGCTGAATTATTAACCTCAGCCCAGGTGCTTTTGCCGGCTCGCCTCCCGCAAGCACCCAATGTAAACACACACTAAAACCCGAGACCGAGAGAAATAAAGAGCCACAAACCACCAGTGAGGCACCGTCTCATCTATCTTGGGGACTAGTGCTTTTGCCAAGCCAGTGACTTATTTCTCTTTTGCTTGCACTCCCTGCGTCAGACCCCAGTGATTTTGGTGAGGCTGCGTTTCAAAGACTTTGAGATGTGCACGGTGGCCGTAAAGCTGAGGTGACTTTCCTGCTGGGTCGTGTCGCCGTCCTTCCCATCTCCTCCTGGTCCTTCGCTGCATTTCAGGGCGGTGGGAGGATTTCCGTGGTCTCAGGGCGAGACAACCGCGCAGACGAACTTGGAACCCGAATCTCAGGGGAGAGGGAAAAGCATCACTCGCACTGCAGCTGTGCGTGCAGCGATGCAGCTGGCCCGCATGGGGCTGTGCATGGGGCCGTGCACGGCTGCAGTCCCGGCTCTGCCGTGTTGGGACGTCCCCTGCAAAGCTCCCGTACCCCTCCCGCCCTGCGGTCCCATCCTTGGTGCCCACATCCTGGCTCCGGCTGCTGCTCCGGAGGCAGCTGCCTGTGTCGGTGCTCTCCTGGGCAGCACCCATGGGTGTCCCCGCCGTGATGGGCTCTGCTGCGCCTGGAGTCAACCCCAACCCCAGCCCCTACGTGGGATGGGGAAGAAAGCCGCTGTCCGCATGACGTGCTGTTGTTGCTTGCTTTAGTCTTCAGACCGTTGCCATAGCCAAGATGGGAAAAGTCTCTGGGGGTTTGGAAGTTCATTTCAGATGAGCGTTGGTGCTGACCAGAAGAAGGTCGGGTCTGCAGAGCCGGGGGTGCTGGTGAGATCCAGGGGCTCTGAGCCGCCTCGGCCCGTCCTGGCAGGGGGCGGGTGGGAATACCCCAGAGTTTGGGATGGAGCCGGTGGGTCATGGCGGGCATCTTGTGCCAGGACAGCTCTGCTGGCTTGCTGCAATTGCTTCTAATGTGCAAATGTGTGAGCTCCCTCTTCTGCATCCTCACGGTATTTATGCGGAGTCTGAAGTCCAAATTAGTATGAGTCGTCAGTTGTAAGTTTTGGTAAGCAGGATTCTGGCTTAAACGTTGTCATCTTGGCAGGGAACGCAAGACCCGCAGCAAGAGAATGGGGGAAATGCCCAACTTCAGAAGAATTTGAAGGCAGGTGTTGGTGTAAATCTGAGGTTTACTTGAAGGCTGAATAATATAAATGAAAACATGCCAGAGGCAATTTCTTTACCAGTACCGCTCCAGAGAAATGGCCAAACCTCAAGTGATGCTTCTGCCCAGGTAAAGTTTCCTCCCGTTCCTGTAACGGTGTGAAACACAGAAACTTCACGGGAACCATTTCACGCAAGAGACATTAAAACACGAGGGGCCGTACCAGTACTGGGTCTGAAATCCGTGTGTGGGAGAGGCTTTGAAAGCGGAGCAGAGCTGGCAGTGCCTGGCTCCCTCCAGGAGCCCTTCCAGACTCTGGGGTGACCGGCTGGATTGACTCAGCCTCCCGTCTCTGTAATTGATCTACGATGGTTTGGCAGGAACTATGTACCAAATGCATTTTAAAAGATTAATAATTAATTAATAAATTGTTAAGAGTATGCTTTCTTGTGGTGATGCACTGATAGATGCATTTTTGTCATGAAAAATACACTCGTGCTGAGGTTACCAGCACACAGCTTGCACCTGAAAGGCGCTGCAGATGGTTTTGATTGAATTACTGGTTTGCGATGTTGACCTCCTCTACAAGGGTGAGGCGGGATGCCTGTGCCTCTGCTGCAATGTCTTTCCTCAAAGAGCAGGTTGAATATGAGTTTTGAAAACCAGCAGCAGCAAAGATCAAAATGATATTATCAGGCTGTTTAAATTCATTAAATACAATTCCTGCCTTTTACCTAGAAAATATTGCTGGTAGTGGAATCGTGTTGATGAGAAAGCAGATGTGACAAAACTGTTTTGCCGATGACACAATGAAACATATATCCAGACAAAAAGGACAGGAGCGTAAGTGACAGAGGCTGATGAATGAGCTGGGCAATGTTGGGTGGAATTCCACACTGAAATCTGACGCAGCGTGCGTGCTGGGTTCAGGCGACTTCCCCTTCGTTCAGACGTAAGCGGTGAACATGGCGGAAGGAGAGGACCTGTTTGAGTTCGGGCAGTGCTCTCCTGGGGCTTTTCTCCCACATTTTGGTCCAGCTGCTGGGGAGCATATCACACATCGTGGGGCTTTCACCTTCATCAGGATGGTCATGGTGAAGACCCTGAGGGTGAGGTCATGATGAAGACCCATGATGAAGATGCTGCCCGAGGGCCTCCTGAAGTCAGTGACATCCCCAGGGCACTGGTGGACACGCTTTTGCAGAGATGAGAGAGGAGGAACGAGCACAGGCTGGCGGATGGGCTGGAGAAGCTGCTCCTGCTGGGGTGGTCTGCTGGGGGGCTCTACTGGTTTCTCCTGGGGAAGCAATGATCTATCAGCGATAAATGCGAATAATTCATCCATCTTCTCTTCAAAGGCCCATCTGTGCCAAGAGCCCCCTTTGGCCAGGACCACCCCTTGGTCCTGTGCGCTCTCTGCCACGCTCCGTGCTCTCAATGGGTCTACAGATGGTTTGAACCCCTGTGTTAGGTGCCTGTCCAAGTGGCTTTCAGCCTGCCTTGCCCACCAGAGTTTGCACCCATTTTCTTCTCTTGGAGGTGCTTGCAGCATTTTTGGCCGTCCCACCCCTCTGTTTAGCCGGACTGGCTCCCCTGTGTCCTTCCTTTGGCTGCTCTGGGCTGGAGCCTTGGCCTTGGCCATGGCCTTCCAGAACCATGTCCTTGTGTAGTCTCCAGACTTCCAGTGAGAATTTCCTTCTCCCAGGATGGAGAATCCAGCTCCTCACGGATGCTGCTAGGTTTGCTCTTCCCTCC
This sequence comes from Aramus guarauna, assembly GCA_013400195.1. Taxonomy (NCBI): domain Eukaryota; kingdom Metazoa; phylum Chordata; class Aves; order Gruiformes; family Aramidae; genus Aramus; species Aramus guarauna. Next base: position 40,339 of record VXBL01006281.1, read on the forward strand.
AGCAGCTCCGGTGGCCAAATCCAGGTTGTATTTCCAGTTTTGAGCTTCTGAAGAGCTGCTCTGTGGGACACTGAGTGTGCCTGCAGCCTTGACCCATGTGAGGTCTGCCCGGTGCCCCCCACCCCCCTGGGCTGGGCAGCTGCTGCTGCAGATTTAGCACTGAACTCATCAGATCTGAATATCAGCCTATGCGCATTTCATTATTTGTCGAGGAATTTAATTTGCTGACTCAATTTAATCTGAAGATCTCCTAGACATGGAGATGCGCTACGCTGGCAGCATGGGCTCCTTCCTCTGTCTGTAGATTTGTTGGTATCGGTGTCCTTGTGGACGTCTTTCTTTTGTCAAGTTTCTAGGAGACTTATTACACCGGTGCTCTCAATCAAGGCCAGACATTGCAGCTCTCATCTTGGTTCTTACTCTGATGGCAGCGCTGCTGACGCACACGTATCACTGGTTCGTTCCCTTCCCTGCACCTCTCTGAAGCGACACTGTTTTATTTTTGACCATTTCCAGTCCTTCACCCAAGGACACTCGGTTTCCACGCTTTTGCTCCGAAACCTGCCGTCATTTCTTCTGACGGCACCAGTGCTGCTCCACACTTCCGTGCAAAGCTTCCCCGGCACGACCCTCCTGGTACTTCCATGGCTTCTCTGGAGTCTGTACCGGCTTCCTTCCTCTGCGACGGGGGAGGCGGCACCGGCTTCTCCATGCGCCTGCCGATGGGCAGAGACCTGTGCTGCCGCTTCGGGGATGCGTGGGATGCGTGGGATGCGTTGGCAGGTCTCGCTGCCCACAGACCTGACGTTATGGGCAGGGAAGGGGGAGGATGGATGCGCTGCGGCGAAGGGCAGGCACTCGTTTTGGAAATGCCCAACCAACATTACTTTTTCATACAGGATTTGCCCCCAAAGTATGTTTTCATATGCCAAAATTTTCCTATCAAGATGCCTAAAATGAGGCAACTAATAAGCGCTGAGGCACTGACGCCGAGTGAGCTCATTGCTGACCTCATCAAGGCTCCCAGTGACTCAGGGTGCACTGGAAAGTTTCCAGGCTTGCTTGGGCTGATTCCTCCTCCTCCTCTGGCCTGACGGGGACCACGAGAGCCGGGTCCAGGGCGAGCGGTGGTTGTGATCGTCGTCACTGCTCTCACCATTGACACGTGGAAACCTCCTCACGGGGCTGCTGCTGCTCCCGTGCAGAGCGCGGGTGATGCGCCTGGGTGACTGTACCACAATCTGGAGTTTCTGTTCTCATAAAGATGGGAGCAAAACAAGCCTTCTCTGTGGTCGACTATTCAGCTCTTGGTGCAAATCCTGCAGAGAGCGAATGCCACCAAGCAGGCTGTGACTGCCGAGCTCCCTGTCCACAGCTGGGGGCTGCATTTGATGCGCTCCTTCCCGCTTTCCCCGGAGAGCAGCATGGACAGACAGACGGAGAGGGCTGTCGCGGGGCGATGGCTGCTCGGGCAGGGCTCACCGCCCGGGAAGGTCCCTTGTCGGCTGCACGGGGTCTGCAGCAGGACTGAGCAATCGCCCTCTGCCCTTACCGCCCCGGGTCTGTCCCCAGAGACACGGCCTCCCCTGCAAGGGGATTTTAGATAATACTTCTGGACCAATTAAAATTTGTTGAAGTAATTAGGAGATAACAGCCTCAGCACTTAGTGGGATATGAGGCTTAAAAGCCTGATCATTGCATGATTACATCTGTACTGGCTATAAGAAATTTCAAGCATCATGTAAACGATGATACTTTCAGCTTTGCAGAATATTGAATTGTTAAAAGTCCTGGAGCCACCACAGATCCCTTCCACCGAGGAGAGGGAGTGTGTGCGTGTGGGCGCCGGGGCCAGGACCGCTCCCCAGCACCGTCCCCATCCCTGTCCTTCGCAGGGAGCTGGGGGCACCCACCGAGGCTCTGCCTTCTGCTGGTGTGCTGCTGCCAGGTCGGAGGGAGGACAAATGGGTCGGGAATGTGCAGTTAGAGCACGGCAGGTCCCGTCATGGGCACTGCTGAATGCTTCCTCAGGCAGACGGGGGACGATATCCATCATCTCCTGGGGACAATATCCGTGGTCTCTTGGAACAAAATGCATCTCTTGTGGATTGCTCAAGACAGCGCAGGGTCAGGACCCAGAGGAGTTCTTCCACCAGCCCACGACATCCAGCTCCATCCCGCAGCTGACGTGGGGAGAGGCACACGCGTGACCCCTCGGAGCTGCAGGGCAGCCACCACGGCGCCTGTGCCGCCGGCTCCGTGCAGCGGGTGCAGCTCCTGCCCTTTCGAGGGAGATGCCTTGAGAAGCCCCCTGGGCTCTGCCAGCCTGATGTATATGGGAGAGGCACATAGGTGGGAGAGGCACATACGTGTGAGCAGCACATACATGGGAGAGGCACTAGGTGGGAGAGGCACATACGTGGGAGCAGCACATACATGTGAGCAGCACATACGTGTGAGCAGCACATACATGTGAGCAGCACATACGTGGGAGCAGCACATACGTGGGAGCAGCACATACGTGTGAGCAGCACATACGTGGGAGCAGCACATACGTGTGAGCAGCACATACGTGGGAGAGGCACATCCGTGGGAGCGGCATTGCTGCTGCTGGTACTGCCTGTACCACACGTCTGCGGCCGTGCCAGGGAGCAGGGACTGGATGTGGTGCTTTGGGATGGGGACGAGGTTTACAGGGGCCAGATGAACCCCTCCACTTCTCATTATCAGATCACAAGATGGAGCACGTTGGCTCAGGCCAAGGGTCTTTCCAGCCCTGTACTCTGCCAGACGTGGACCCCGAGGGAAGAGCATGACCATGGCAAATGTGTAATGCTTCTCCCAGCTCCGGGTGCCTCCTGAGCCGCTGCAGCCCATGCATTCACCAAGGTGCAGGGTGCCAGTGGAGACCACGGTCCCAAAACCGTGCTCCAGGCTCTTCGTTCACAGCGTGCGTCAGTGGCAATTTGCTCTCTGCAGGTTTCCAGGCTGTGCTGGGCTCACTGGTCAGAGCTGCTTTGCCACTGGAAATCCCAGCCCAGGTCTGGGATCACACTAATTGCAGGGGTTACTGATTGACCACCCTCATGATGAAAATATTTTCCCCAGTGTCTCATGGAAATTTCCCCTGCTGCTGCTGTCTACCCCCTGTCCCATCCCTGTGCCCCCCTGTGAGAGCCCCAGCACCCCTGGGCTCCCCGGAGAGGAGCGCTGCAGGTTTGGGGGCCGTCCGCCTCGCAGGAGGGGCCGTGCAAGCCCTGTGCCACTGGTCCATGGGCCACATCCAGCCACCGACAGATCCCATGCCTGGGAAACCCTGCCTTTGCCCCACGCAGGGCAGGGGGGGTTGGTTCCCCTTTGCTGAGTGGGACCCCCTGCCCCACGCCTTGGTGTGAGCTCTGAATCCCAGCGTGGGGATGGTGCCTCCTCCCTGAGGATGCAGGATTGCCCCCGCATCCCGACCGGCACAGCACCGGCCGGTGGCTCCGGCAGCGGCACACGCAGCCCTCTGTGCTCCCGGCATGCCTGGCCGCAGCACCCTCCGTTTGCCCCCCGGGACACCCGCACGAGGACGGCATGGAGCTGTGCAAAAGGACGGGGAGCCTGGGGGGGGCAAACCCCCAGAGCTGGGTTTGGGACGTGAATTTGGGGCTGTTCGCCCTCATCTGCGCCACACCGCGTTGATGCAGATCGATTCTCATCTGCAATTTCAGGGCTCGCTGTTTTGCAGGATCCCTCTGCAGTTCCCCGGATTGTTCCTCCTCTGCGCCACCCTCAGCTACTCAGGCTGACTGTAAATTAGGAGGGATAATGAAGTAGAAAAGAACAGTAAGTGTTGGGAGGGAAAAATCAGATAACAGAAGAAAATGCAAGATCCAAAAATAAAAACAAACCCCAGAACAATAATGTGCTGTGATTAAGCTGCTTAAAGAAGTGCAAACAAGTTCCAAGGAAAATGAAAACAAGTGGTGCTTACAGCCAGCACCAGCAATCATTACAGCAAAAGCACCTAAAACCAGTGACACTTTAAACTCTTAGAACAAATTGAAAAAAATGCCATTTGAAACAAAAAACAAGTGAATGTAGTGGTGGCATAAACAAGTTTTAAAAAGATGAATGAGCTAATGAAAAGACTCGACTACAAAAAAATGCTTATTTAAAGCATGGCTCCGGCAGCGCCTGCACTTGCAGGGCTGGTGCATGTGTTGGCCGCCGCAGTTTGAGATCTGCAGCGGCACGAAGGAGACGAGAGGGCATTTTCCAGCCGCAGGACGGCTCTCCTGCAGGTGCCGGCGGTGCCGGGATCGCTCCCCGCTATGGGCACCCAGCGTGCTGGGCTGGAAATTCCCTGGGGAAGGCGGTCGGGGCTGGAGTGCTGCGTGCGCTGCCTGGGTCGATGCAGATGTCACCCAAGCCTGGACACCAAGTCCACCGGGGTGTACGCGCAATTAATAACTCCCTGAGTTAAGAGTTTTAGCGCAGCATTTGCAAAAGGCATGAGGATACAAAGCCAGCCTGAAGCTAGAATTAAATTTTAAATTAAATAATAGCATGTGGAGGGCAGTTAAGAAGCTCTGCAGAGCTTGGCGTGTGCCTGGGAAGGAGACCCTTGCTTCTTGTGCTGCATCTCAGAGCTCAGAGCCCGGCAGCAGAGCGGGGGTGCAGGGACATTTGAATTTGCCGCGTCACAGGGAGAAATCTCACCCGTGAGAAATGTGGCGGGATGGTGCCGAAGGCCCGTGGGAGGCACTCAGCCCGGCCAGACCCCCAGGACAGGGTGTTTCTGAGGCTGTGCATCTGCCAGCGCTGCAGTCGGAGCCCCCGGGGCTGGGGGGGGGGTCGGTGCTCTCCTCCCCCCGTGCAGAGCGGCCATGGGCTGGTTTGGTGGCCAAGGCGAAGTGAGGGGTCTGCAAGGCGCCGTCCCACCGGAGAAGTGGTGAAGCTCGTCAGCAGTTGCGTAGCCGGGCTGTTGCTGCACGCTGGCCTGGGCTGCCGCGTCCCAGCCCTGTCCCATGGCGTGGCATCGCCCCACAGTCACCCAAAGTCTCCCTTGCTCCCTGTCTCCCCCTGATTTTGCCAGCCTGTTTGTCTTGCACCATCCGGCTTGCACGTCTCCAGCCTTGCGCGGGTGGTTCGTCTCCTGCTTTGGGGGGGGCAGGGAGCGATGCTTTCGCAGGGTCCTTCTAGGATCAGACCCAGAGTAATGGATGTGCCAGCATGACCTGCAAGAGAAATGAGCGTTTTGGTCTGGGACAGGCAGGACCCTGGGACCCTCGGGCACAGCCAGGAGTGGGGACAGAAGAAGGGGGGTGAGCTGAGCTGCTGTCGGGGGCTGCTGGGCGGGAGGGAGGGCGGCACCGGGGGCTGGAGGGGCCGGGTGCTAAATCCGCAAAGGGGACCCATTGCCGAAATGTTCTGGCAAAGGATACCTAGTGGGAAGGTAGTGGGGGCTTTTAAAGGGCATGGAAGAGAAACACTCTTAAACCAAAAAATTACAGCTCTGGTGTCATCAGCCCCACCACTGTGGTCTCTGCTGCACCGGGGAGGATGCTCTCAGGACTGCCAGCAAGTGCTCTCCCGCTCCGAGGAGCAGCGCACGTGGAAGGATCTTCTCAAAATGCAGATGTGCTCGGAAAATTACCTCTGCTCAGCGGGCGTTGTGGGGGGGTGCCGCGTTGCACAGCGGGGAGCGGCGAATATATTCAGCTTGTAAGTAATAAAAAAGGCTTGCTTGTCATTACTGGCTGCTCTGCATATGCCCAGCGTCAAGCTGAGACTTCAGGTTTGCTTAGGCAGAAATGAGGATGGATTTTTTAAAAAATGAGCCTTGGCAGGAAGGCCCACAAGCCTCCAGTGCTGCGGTGAGCGGGCAGCACGGGGAGCCTGGAGCCCAGCCTGGAGCCCAACCTCATCTTGAGAGCGGCACAGGGAAAACCAGCCTGGTCCCTGCAGGGGAACCTATGGATGCCATACGTGCTTCTCTGGGGTACGTCAGCCCCTGCCCATAAACCCGATGAGAGGTTTTATGTCTGTTCCCCTGGCGAGCCCCCAGGTCAGCCCTGCCCCACGCCAGCTCCAGCGGGGCAGCTCGCTGGGTCTCCATCCCCATCTCTGCCACATGCCGATCGTGTCTCCGGGACCCCCGGCTGTTTCTCCTTCTTGCAATGGGGTGAAGCCACCCTGATCCCACGGTCGCCTTCCCCTCTGTGCTGCTGTGGTGCCCAGGAACATCTTCTGGTTGAGCCCTAGGAGCTCAGTCCCTGCCTGTCCCACCCGGGTGGTCTTCCTTCACCCCTCGCTGTGGGTGAATCCGCCGGTTTGCGGCTGCAGCGCCCAACTGCTCCTGCCCACCCGCACCCCGGACGTGGGGGCCGTGCTACGTACCCCGTGATGCTGCAGCGCAGGGGGTCTCGCTCTGCCTGGTGGGTGCAGCAGCCCACAATGCCTCCGGCTTAGCAACCCCCTCCTCACAGCCGGCTCAGCACTCTGCATTCAGGACCCTCGTACATCTGGATCCTCCCGCAGCTTGAAGCCCTCCACGCCTGCGGCATCATCCTGCCCTGCCGGCGTATTTCACCGCCCTCGCTCCTGCGTCGGTGGCACAGCCCTTGCTGCAGCCACGTCCCGGGGCCGTGCACCAGGCAGGGAGCTCCCACCCTTGGCCAGGAGCAGCCAGGAGCTCAGGAGCCTCCAGAAATGGGCCGAGGGGGTTTCAGTGGTGGAATTGCTGTTTATCCAACTTCTGGGAAGCTGCTGCCCTTTGTTTGTGTCAGCAGATAAGAAGGGCTTTCACTTCTAGCGTGAGTCATGTGCGTGTAATTATATGTAAGTCTTTGCCGTTTTATGTATGCTGTGAAAATATTTGCTGTAGTTAACTCAGCACAAGCTGAGATAGCATTGCACAGGCGTCTGCATGCCATGAGACTTTCCCTACGGGATTTTCTCATCGTCACCCTCCTCTTGCTGTGGCTGTCCATATAGAGCTTTGCAGACCCTCAGCACTGTGTTAAGGTGCACTGCACACAGAAACAAGTCCCCTCTGTGCGTGGGGGGTTCCCCTCTCTCCCTGACAGACACCCCTGCACCACCCCGCCCCTGGAAGGCTGGAGATGAGAAGCGTGCGAAGGCAGAAGAAATCACACCTTCGTTCTGTGCCCCGCGTTCCCCTCTGCAAACCCAGATGGGAGACACCTGCCCTGGAGATGCTGTGAAGGTCCAGGATGAGCTGCTGGGTCCTCCCTTCTTATGGGCAGGGATGCGGCACGTGGAGACTTCAAGGGCCTTGGACGGTGCTTTCAGAGCTCGTTGGGAGCTGCCAACCCTTCTTTAGATGAAGCTGGATATCCTTCTTCCAGAAGCTGGACTGAATCGTGCCTTTTGGAAAACCTCTCATCCTGGGGGTGCATGGGAAGGAGCATCTGAGGAACTGAAAAGCCCTTTATCCATTTAACTTGTGACTTGAGTAATTCAAGCTGCATCTGTTCCAGTGAAGCTGTCAATGGTCAGAAGATCTGGTTCCTCGGGAGCGGAGTCTTTAAGTACTCCCAGCTCTGCCAGGTGAGCTCTGGAGCAGGTACCACAGCCGGGGCTGGATGCTGGTGGTAGCCCTTGGGGATGCACCCGCTGATGGGGAACACTGGCAGACACTGAAGTGCTGGGGCAGCCCTCTGCGGGGAGATGGACCTGCCTCGCTCGCCTTCCCAATGCATCCCCGTCCCCTGCACGTGCAGACCGCAGCGGTTCTCTGCTCTCGGCAGTCCCCTCTGCCATCACCGTGGCACCCAGCCCCCACCGTCACCCCCGCCGTGGTGTGTTGTCCTCTTGCATGTTGGCTTGTGCTCTGGAGATGCTGGTTTGACTCATTTAACCAAAATGAGTGACTCTGCTCCCAATCCCATCTGTGGTGGTGTGTGCTGGCAGGGGAGGGGCTGGCTCCTTTTCTGGGACACAGCCGGGGATGGACGCACGCAGTGTTGGTAGTGGGTAGATGTGACGGGTCTTCTGACGTCAGCCTGCTGGCAGCAGGGCTATTTTTTGAGGGTTGTTGAGGACCACGAACAAGGTATTAACTTTGGGACTACATCTAGGCTGTCGTGTGCACCTGAGGCTTGATGTCACACCGCAGGTCCGTGCTGGTTGGTGGTGTGCTGGGGAAGGGGGGTGATGGAGAGATGGTCCATCAAGCTCTGCCTGCCCAGGAGGTGTGAGGGCAGCTGGCCGCAGCGGTGGAGCTCCGGTGTTGCTGTTGGTGCACGAGGTGTGCAGGTAAAGGCTCCACTTGGAGCAGCCGTGCTTCTCCCCGGCATTGTGCTGCAGGCAGGGACCGTGCCTGGGGAGGGAGAGCTCGCTCTTGGGGCATCCATCCTGGCACCCGTGGGGATGAGGGCTCGCCTTCGAACGCCTCTGCAGCCGCCTTGCTGCGCGGTGGCTGTGCAGGTCCTGGGCACTGCTTCCACTTCGCTCTGCTCCCCTGTGGAGTTTCGGGACGAACCCTCTGCCTTGTGCGGCACGGGCAGCTCGGGTGGGGATCCGCCAAAGCAAGAGGGTCCCATCAGTCAGGCTGAGGGAGTGAGGGGCTCTGTGTGAGCCGGGAACCAAAAAATCTGCGTCCCAGAAAATGCTGGCAAAAAGGAAAACACAGCTTGAAATGCAAGCCAAATACACACTCGAGATCAAAAACAGGAAGGCAAAGAAAAAGTATTTTCCTCAGCAGCCACAAGGTCTAAACACTCCTACATCTTGCATATTAATGTAGCCATGATCGTCGCACAACGAAAGATACCAGATGGCATTAGAATTGTAAGAAGTTCGCAGGGTTTGATGACCTTCCCGCCTCGCCCTGGATGGGCTGCCTCCGCTGTTACGAGTGATGGATGGGGGACAGCTACAGCTCCAAGACAAGCAGCTATTTCTGATGTGATGAAAGCAAAGCAAAATGTCTCATTTCGACTGTGCTCTGTCTGACCCACTAAATTCTGCCAGCTCCTGCCTGCAGGATGCTGCCTTTCCTCTGCACGGCAAGCAGTTACTACTCCAAAATTATTTATAGTTTGTACGGGTTTTCTCCCCTCTGCACTCCTCCCAGCTCGTTTGGATTTGCACACAGATTTGCTTCCACCACCCGTATTGTTAATTGTCAGATTTGCATTTAATCAGCTGCATGTGGAAGCACCATTAGACCGGAGCCCTGTGGCTCCCCCTCGGCCCTACACATCCTTTGGGACCTGCAGCGTCGATGTGCTGAGGTCTAAGCCATCACCACTGCAAAGCCTCCACCGCAATCACCCACAGCAGCTCCTCGCTCCTGGTCCAGGCAAGGGCTGCCGGGTGCCCTTGTTCAGCCCTCGGCTCCAGGGCTGCTCTTCATTGCCATGGCGTGACGGGCTCAGACCCATCCTGCCCAAAAACGGGGGGCTGTGAATCCACGAGGCAATGGGGACGCTGCCGTGCTCTGTAGCAGAACGGGGGCTGAGGGTTGGGGTCTGGTGGAGCTGGTGGATGCAGCACCAGGACGGAGGCCTCATGCTGCCCGTTCTAGCAGCAGGAAGGTGCAGGCACATGTTTTAGGCAGGTGCCAGCTCCTGAGGTGGACGTGGCGTGTCCTGCATCAGGCTTGGCTAATGGCAGCTTTCAAGGGATGAAGGACATGGCTGGGGGCGTAGATACAGCCAGGACAAAATGTCCCTGCTCGCTCCAAGCCTGGTCTGGAAGGCAGTGGTGAGCCAGGGTTTCATCCCCCAGCTCAGCAGGACGGACCCCCGTCCCGGAGCCAGAGGCCTCTGGCTCCTGCTGAGTGAGGGACATGGGGGCACGGGGAGCTCCAGGAGATTTTGACTGTGGGGAACCACTGGATTTCATCAGCCAGGCTTGAGCAAGGGATGATCTCTGTGAGCCGGGTCACAGTGCCCAAGCAGGCTCTGCCTAAGAGCAGGCTTAAACACCCCCTTCCCGTTCGTGTCTGTCGCCCTGAACTTCGCTGCTGCAGCACCCAGGTCCACGCTGCAGGCTGGGCTGTGGCTGGATTTCCTCCCCCTCTTTCCTCTGGCCTAATCTGAGTGCCCGCGCAAGCATCGCTGCGTCTCCTCCCGTCCCCGGGTCACAGCGAGCCCAGAGCTCCTTGCTCTCTGGAGAGACCTGGTTGCCTTTCCGCTCCCGGTCTCCCAGCCGGGGCTGGTCCCAGGCGATGCTTTGGGACGGGGTGGTCGGGTGCTCGCCTGCCCACAGGTCCCCCCAGGAGCCCCAGTTAACTCTTGTTTTGGGGCTGGAGAACCCCCGCTGAGCACTGCCCTACTCCTCACCAACGTCACTTCTCCTGGAGTTAATCCGCGCGGACAGACAGACAGACCAACCCTTCTGCACCAGAAACCAGTGACCTGGAATGGATTCAGCAGCTTCCTTGTCCCTCGTCAACACGAGGACTGAGAGGCAGCAAAGCTGCCGCGTGAAACCAGCCCAGGGTCCAGCTTTGCACGGTCTCTCTTGACGCTTCGTGTCACAACAGGTTTCTGGTGTGTGAACGCTAAAACTCAGGCTGGGTCCAGCAAAGAGGAGCTCACCCCCATGAGCACTGCTGAGCTCTGCTGGGATTTGTGATTTCTCTTATGCTGCATTTTATTTTTAGGTGTTTTTAAATACAGTACCAAAGACCCCTGTGGCAGCCGTCAGTCATGGTGGCTTTGCACCAGGAACGTTCATCCTTGGACTCCCAGGCACGGCGAGGTCTCACCCGTGGATTTCTGTCCTCTTTTTTCCATGCATATTATTGCGCTTCTAGGCAACTTCACCTTGTTGTTTATCATATCAAGATAGCGAAGCCTCCCCAAGCCAATGTACCTTTTCCTTTCTGCGTTAGCAGCGGCAGAGTTGCTGTTACTGACCTCCACGGTGCCCAGGACATTAGCGATTTTCTGGGTCAGAGTGATGGACGTTTCTTTCGGTGCCTGCCTTGCCCCAGTGCTTCTATTCATTTTATTCTTGTTGCCGAGTCAGCGATTCTGCTGCCCGCGGTGTTTGATCGGGACATTGCCATCTGCAATCCCCAGAGACACATGGCTTTATTGACCCACTCAGTCCCACGGAGATAGAGCTGGCGGCTTTGCCAGCAACCTCGGCATCGTCCTCCCCTTCATTTTTCTGCTTCAGAGGCGGCTGCCGTGCTGCAGAAGCCGCATTGTCCCTCGCTCCTGGGTGTCACTGGGCCGGACGGGCGAGTGCAGAAGTCAGTCTCGCGTCGTTGAACAGTCGTGCCGCTGCCAGCGGGGATTATCGCTGTCTCTTGCAGACCGGTTCTCAGGGTCTTTCACACCCCACACCACCCCCCCCATCTCTGGGCAATCAGCACCGGGGCTTCCACCGCGGCATCATTTCGATGTTCTATACATTGTAGACGTGCCAGAGTTTTCTCCTTTTTCACCCACCAGTTTGGGGGTCACAGCATCCCTGCCACATCTATACGGCTGCACCCCCCTGCTAAACCCCGTCGCTTATGGAATGAAAACCAAAGAGATTGGTGAAACAGCCATGCGCGCCATCTCCGGCTGCGCTGCACCTCGTGCCCGGGCTCTGTGGGGTCCAGGCCAGGGATCACCCACAAATTGTCCTGGTCGTTCAGGGGTCTCAAGGACAGTGATGAGGCTCCTGACAGCGGGCAGAGAAGGACAATCCCAGCACGCAGCAGCTGCAGGGAACTGTGAGCCGCAGCCCTCCGGGTCTGCAGGGCGAGGGAGCGAGCATCTCTGCTACCGTCCAGCCCGCGTTTTCCACCCCCAGCCCTGCCGTGCCAGGTGGTCCTGGCTCTGGGACTGTGTCCGGCTGCATCCTGTAGCACGACTGGCTGCGTGTCCTGCGATATGAGAATGCACTGCTTTTTCACAGGGTTTCCCACTGCCTTGGGGCAGCTTCTCTGTGTCTGTCCCGTCGTGCCCCAGGACGCGCTTCGCAAACCCTCGAGTTGGGAAGCAGCGGCCAAAGGAGCGGCCGGACCGTGTTGGACCGTCCGTGCTTTGGAGGATGCGAGGCTGAGCCTGCAGTGCCCAGCGCGGGCAGAGCACGAGCCTGGCGCTCGCCCAGCCCCGCGGCGAAGAGGAGGAGGAGGGCAGAACGTGACATCCTCGCTGCTGAGGGATGTTTTTGCCATTTTATTGGAATCAGTTTGGGCAATGACAATGGGAAATGGGTTGCTAAAATTAACTGCGTGGAAGGAATGCTTTGTCCATGTAAATGGATTCAAACCTTTGTATTGCCAGATATCATAACAAAGAACAAGGAGGATCAGTCTGCAAAGAGCAGAGAGCCGTGGCTGGAGATTTGAGCTGCTGGTATCATGTGAAAGGCTGGTAAATCCCTGTTGCTTTTGACGGTGTTGGTGCCTGTGTGCTTTTATTGCACTCAAGCTTTGCTGAGGGATAGCTCTGCAGTGATAATGATGCAGTTAATAGTAATTACTTCCTATCTTAATATTTTGTCCTTATCAAGGCCTAATTATGTTTTATGTTTTGGTCAGAGAAGAAATTTTTAACATAAAGAAGTGAAATCTATTCTTGATCGAATGCACTCCAAACAAGGAGACGCGATGCCTCTCCCAAATCCATGTTTTCGTAGGGGTCTGCTGTGCTGCTGTGTGGGTGTTGCTCCGCTGTGCCCTGCCCCCCCCCCCAGAGCCAGAGCCAGGCTGTGCTGGTGGTTTGGGGAGGGGATTTCCCCAGGAGGACCCCCACGCCCCGGACACGGCACCAGCACAGCCTGGGGGAACCCCCCGGTCAGACGGCACGCAAAGCAAATGTAAAATGCACAGAAAAGTCCTCGTGTCAGGCTGCCCCCAACCTGCCCGGGCATGGGGGGGTGGGGGGGGCACGCCTGCGATGCTGGATGCTGCGGGGTCCTCGGTGGCAGCGCCTGGTCCACGTGCTGGGGCAGCCCCTCGCCGCGGGCTGCCGGGGTGAAGCTCTTGCTGCTGAGCTCTGCAGGTCCCACGCGTCTGGTCTGCAGGTTGTCTCGCTCGTGCTGCCCCACCATGCTTCACTGCGGCTCAAGGCGGAGAGGCCATCCTCTGCTCCTGCACAAAGCAGTTAGTTATTTGCTTATTTGCTTATTTACTTATTTAGTTAAATGCGGCACAAACCCCGCATCAGGCTGGCGTGGCTGTCCCAGTGCCCTGTATTTCCCTGTTGCAGAGATGTTCCTGCCCAGGGTGAGAAGCCTCTGTTCCTCTCTCTGAATATCCTGTTGTGGTGCTGGAGCCAGCGCTGAGCAGCGTCACGGGCATTGCCGCTGGGTTCCGAGGTCTGTGCACAACAGGGCTGGGTTGCTGCTCAGGACCGCTCAGTCCCTTCGGGCTCGTGCTGCTTTGGGTTTTCCTGCTGCCAGCCCTCCGCTTTCTCCGTCAGGTTTGCACTTGAACAAATCGCCCGGCTGCGTTCCATCGTCACGGGCAATGTCCAGCGCCTCTCGGAACACAGCTCCGTTGGCAGCTGAGTCCTCCTGGGCTTCCCTGCGTCTCCGGTGGTGGAAATGCCTGGCCATGAGGTGGAGCAGGATCAGCAAGTGGATTATTTCTGATGCCTGTCTTCCCCATCCCAGGATTTCCGACTGGGCTGCGTTACCTGAGCAACGTGAGACCTGTGCTGCTGCTTTTCTGCCGATAAAAGATGTATTTTGTCCAGATGTGTGATCAATTAGGAGCCTTTCTCTGTAGCATTCAAAAATGATTCCCAGGCTGTGTTTACCCTGCGTGTTTGGAGCAGCATTAGGCAAACGCTTTCACTGTGAACAAAACGTGCTGCTTGCGATGAGCCAGGAGGAATCATAGAACCCCAGAACCCCAGACTGGTTTGGGTGGGCAGGGACCCCACAGCCCACCCAGTGCCACCCCTGCCATGGCCAGGGACACCCTCCACTAGCCCAGGTTGCCCAAAGCCCCATCCAACCTGGCCTTCAACACTGCCAGGGAGCCAGGGGCAGCCACAGCTTCTCAGGGATCCTGTTCCTTGTCTGTGCTTTTGCCACCATCCAGGCGCCGGAGGGGGAAGGGGTGGGCATGAAGGCAACTCACAGAATCATACCCCAGTGCTCTCCCGTCTTGTTGTGACACGAATGACACTTGTTCTTCCAGAGTTACGTGACTTACCCGTATCCTGTGTGTTCGACAGAACGACCTCGGCTGTGCCTGCACCCCTGTGCTCCACGGATGCGACTGCGCTGCTTCAGCTGCAGCGAAGAGCCTGCGCGCTGCAGCACTAACGCTTCCAGCAGCACTGCAGTGTGAAGGGGAAATTCTAACTGTAACCGCTCAGCAGAGGTATCTGTGACCGAGGAACGATCTGGCACGGAGGGCAGTTCTGGCCAGCGGAATGAAGGGGTTAAACTGGCTGGGAGCAGGGACACCAGGGATGCAAGGACTCCTTGCAAGGCGGTGAAGTTTCCCTGGTGCTGAGCTAAGGAACAGCCTCAGCACTGTCCTGTAGCCACCCTGGAAGGGGAGCACTCAGGGGCACGAGCTCAGGGGCAGCTTTGGGCAGGGGGATGGACCCAGGGCCGGGCTGAGCTGCCCCACGCACCCGCTCTCGGGATGGGTGCTGGCGCCAGTGGATACGAGGGATCTGCTGCTGATGCATCTTTGCAGACTCGTGTAGCACCGCTTATTGCGGTAGGACGCTGCCTAATGCATTGTTCGCTAAATTTTTCTTTTATCTTTAAGCACCAACATGTGTTTAATTCACCTTGAGGGGTACCATAAAAATTCCCTAACAAGTGACACTGGCATGATGTCCAACAGACGGTGTATCACGATTTTCACCTGCTTTTCAGTTGTTTTGTGAAATTCCTCTCAGGGAAGGGGATCTCTGCAGAAGCACCGGAGCCTGACGCCAGTCCGGTCACCCCTTACCACTGCCCAGCGTTAGCGCGAGAGCGGGTGGTGCCTGCGATAACAGCCATGTCCTTCACACGGGCGCCATGAAAAAGAAAACGCCAAGGAATCACGCAAGGAAAGTCCTGCAGATTTACGGGGAGTTTCAACCCTAATCAAGTTTTTGTATCAACTGACATCAGCATCCTCCTCCTCCTCCTCCGCTGAGACATCCCTCTGGGGATGTGGTCAAGTTCAGCTCCTGGAGTGATGGGAAGGCACGAGGATGTCAAGGGTGCGTAAAGTGGGGAGCTGGGCACGTCAGTGCCACAACTCCGGTTCTCCCAAGTGCCCTTCACCCAGGCAGGGGGGAGAGGGGGCAGCAGTGCAGGGCCAGGCTGGACTCGGGCTGCCCTGCGCGGGTGGGGAAACTGAGGCACGGGGCTGCACAGCGCTGCTTTGCAAAAGCCACCAAGGCCTGGGCTGTACCTCCAGGTTGGGCAGGAGCTGGGGACAGTGCTGGGAAGGCCTGTGCAGGTGGCCAGGACACGAACCCCAGCAGCTCCAAGCCCTTCACCTTCCCCAGACACGGACGAGGTGCCCAGCACGCCTTGCGGGGAGCACGGAGCTGGGGCAGCCCCCCCCGGCTGTCGCTGTCTTGGGCATCCATTCCCAGGGGCCCAGTCCTGCGCACCCTGTCCCCAGGCACCCTGTCCTGCGCAGGGGGAGCTGGGTACCCCTCCCTCTGCACCCTGTCCATTTTGCACCCTTTTCTGGAGACCGCCCCCACCACAGGCACCCACCCCCGTGTGCGGGTTCCCAGCCCCCAGTGGCATTGCCAGCAGAGACCCCCCAGTTCCAGTGCCTGGGTCCCAGTTCCAGCAGAGATCCCTCACCCAGCCCCTCTTACCGAGGCCGGTTCCCACTGCCGGTTCCCAGTTCCCATTCCCAAGGGCAGCAGTGCCCCAGTTCCCCTTCCCAGTACCCCCCTCCTGCCCCTGGCAGCCCCCATTCCCGTTCCTGCTGCCCGTTCCCGGTGCCAGCAGCCCCCCCATTCCCATTCCCATTCCCATTCCCATTCCCATTCTCATTCCCATTCCCATCCCTGGTGCCGGCAGCCCCCCCGGTCCGGGCATGTCCTGCTGCGGCTCGGGGCTCTCCTGGGCCATCCCGGCCCGGACGAACGGGTACTGGACCCGGCCCGGGGAGGCTGTGCAGGGGTGGGGGTCTGTGCATGGCTGGGGGGCTGNAGATGCTCCACAGGCCGGGGGGGTACTGTGCAGGGCCAGATCGGGGGTGCAGTGCAGGACGGGGGGGACACGCTGTGCAGGGCCGGCAGTGCTCCCCATGCTCAGCCCACCCCCCCGATCGCCTGTGGGGGGGCCCAGTGCTGTATCTGGCCTGTGCCCAGCAGAGCGGTGGGCATGGGCTGGGTCTCAGCCCTGGGCTGGGCTGCGGGGCCGTCGCTGGCTCTGCTGCGGTGAGAGCCCAGCTAAAGTGCCGTAGATTTTCCCCTGGCAGAGTAACGCTGAGCCCGGGGTCTGGCTGCTGCACTGGAGCTTCTGGATCTTCGTGCCGCACGGACAGCCTGGCCCCGGGAAGCCCCGCGCTGGCTGTCCTGCACAATGCCGACGTTATACACGCTGTTACCAAATGGCCTGAACGCCGTGCTTCCTTCATCACCTTCCCTTCCCCTGCGATGCTCGTGTAGTGCATGTGGGAAGGCACGGGATTGCAAATAGTTGTTATTAATAATAATTTCTTGGGCTGCTGGTTTACCGGACAGGGGTGTTGATGCTGAATTAACCTTGCTGTTGCTAAGGCTTCTGCCTTTCAGAAAAATTACTTGGTTGAGAAACAGAGAAGTCAGCACCACTGGGATGCACCTGGATGCGAGTTCAACGCTCCTTCCACTGCAAGTGATCTGCAGGTGAAGTGTGACAGCCGCGTTTGTCTTCCAGATCCCTTCCCGTCTTCCAGATCTGGGCGCGTTGCACGGACCCACGGGGCGCTGGCGGGGAGGGCGTCCTGCCCGCAGCTCTGCAGGTGGGTGATGGCACCCGGCTCCCGCAACGACAGCGATGTTCTGCAATAAGCCAAGAGCTGGGGGGATGCTGAGGCAAAGGCATCACCAGATCCCTGGGATCAAAGGATCCCTGCCTGGGTGATCCTTTCTAGATCCTGGCTGATCCTGCCGCAGGGGGGAGGAATGGGTCTTTTGTAGAAAAGAGGAGGCTTGAGTATTGCTTCGCCTTTCATGCAGGTGACTGTACCTGTTGGGATTTGGTGAGGGGACAGGAGCCCTGGGGATGGGCTCTGCTGGTGCGGGGCACACCCCACAGTTTGGGCTGTTGGCACTGCTGAGGAACGGCAGATTGTTCAGAAGATGGGGAAGGGGAAAAGATGGATGTCAGTCCTTCCAGAACTGGGGGAAACCAGGAAAAAATAAGGGAATAGCCAGCCTATCTCAGTTCACAGAAAATAACATGGAGGGATCTGTGATAAGTGCAGTAGCTGAGAAGAAGTGTGACCCATCCAGTCTGGACTCCTGTTGGGATAGAGTCAGGCCCCGTACAGTGCTCTGGCCTTGTTTAGAAAGACCTTTTAATTGCTGCGGATACAGTCAGAAAGCCAGCGGCGTGCGGGCTGCGGGGAGCGCCGTGAGGGGGCTGCAGCGGAGCTGTTGGACCGGTGCACGCAGGGGATGGTTACCGCTGACTCCTGCAGTTCCACGGGCCGGGGCACAGCCACCCGCCGGGGTTTTGTTGCCGACGCCAGGGATGGAGATGGGTGCGTGCTTGCAGCCCTGGGCTGGGGGGTCAGTGAGTTTGAGCTAATATTGACGAGCTGTGGAAGGGCTGCGGCGTACGGGAGGGTGCGGAGGGCAGGGTGTCAGCTGCACAAACACGGGGGCTCAGCCCGGGTGTTCGGGGAGGGGGTGGATTGCGGGTGGATGTGAGCTGGCAGGGTTGCTGTGTTGCGAGAGGCGGATGCCATCCTCGGCCAGGTGGACGGGGGTCTCATCCCACGGAGGGGTGAGATGAGGCTCCGCTCCCCAGCAGCGCTGGAGAGGCTGCAGCAGAGCGAGGGGCAGCGCGCGGCCGGAGCAGCCCGTCCCACTGCGGGGGGGCCGGAGGAGAGCGATGGAAGTGGCCAAAGAGCTGGAGAGCCCACGGGCAGGATTTGGGGTTGCTGGGCTGGGGAAGGGCAGACACTGGGCTTGGGAGGTGCCTGGGAGGAGGAAGGAGACGAGCTGCTCTCCTGGTGGGTGGAATAAGGAGGAAGGTGTTCAACCTGCAAGAGAAATCAAGGGTGAACATTGGGAAAGGAAAGATCGGGGTGGGGGGAGAGTGGGGCAGTAAGAGGAAACTCGCCCGGCACAGGTTTGGAGCACAGGAAGGGATGTTTTTGTGCAACAGGGTGACATTGGCCCCAGCTGCGGAGAGAGGTGCCCGTAGGTGCAGGGGTGGCGGAGCCCGTGGCTGGGACATGTGGCCGGCATTGGGGTGGGCAAGGAGCTGCTGTGGGCCGGGGGCTGCTATCGTTACCTGCTGTTACCCGAGGACAGTGAGCAGTCACCTCCTCTGCAGTCACCGGCCCCGGGAGCACCCGCTGCTCGAGCCCCTGGGCAGGGCGGGTGGTGTGCTCCCCCTGCTCCCTCCTGCCAGGGCACCCTGCCTCCCGCTCGGACCTTCTGATAAAGGTGGGAGGGGGATGAGCCCCCTCCATGGATCCCCCGGGCTCTGCCAGGAGCTGTCACTGCAGGACCACGTTGCAGGTGAGCGGGAGAAGCTGAGGCTGGGGTCTGGCCCCGGACAAACCCTTTCCCTGCCGTGCCATGCCTGCAGGGCGCTGCTCGCCCAAAAGCAGCTCCACACATCTCAGCACTGGGAGGAAGAGCTGTCCCGGCCCCTGGAGTCACCATGCTCCCAGCGATGCCCCCAGCCCTCGCGAGCCGGGGAGGGCTCATTGCACTCCCGTACCTGCAGCGTGGCAGAGCCGGCTTGGGGCTGGAAGCAGGGCAGGGCTGGAGCCCCACCAGCCCGAGGATGGTGCGGTGCCTTGCGGGGTGCTGGGGACCCATGAGAGGCCGGTGAGACCTGTCCCTGCTCTGGTCCCCCTGTTTGGGGACCCACCTCCTGCTGGCTGGCAGTACGGAAAGCTGAGGGCAAGTCTTGGTGCTGCCCATGGGAAGGGGTCCACAGCCCAGCCCTCTCCCCCGGTCTCTGCTCCTGTTCCCGGGCCAGCTCAGAGCTTGAGTGGGGACCTTTGGGCAACCAGAGGGAGGAGGGCAGCTGACATGTGCTTTGTCTGCAGAAGGTCCCCAGAGCATCCCTGGCCTGTCCTCGATGGCAGAAGGGGAGGACGAGATGACACGGCCACGGCCAGGAGGGAAGCTCGCCCAGTGCCCGTGTGGGCAGGGGACCAAGTTGTAGAATCATGGAATGGTCTGGGTTGGAAGGGACCTTTTGAGGACACCTAGTCCAACCCCCCTGCCACGAACAAGGACGTCTTTAACTAGATGAGGTTGCTCAGAGCCCCGTCCANGTGTCGCTGCAGGATGCTCGGTGGGTGCTACATGAATAACACCCGCTTGTCCTCAGCCTGCGGCATGGCTGCTCCCCACAGCGCACGGCGGCTCTTTCATACCTGATGCAGCTCGTGGTACATGGGGATGATAAACATGTCATGGCAGTTTGTGAGCAAAGAGGTCAGGAAATAAAGCGGAATCTTTGGTGGTGGCAGTCCTGCCCTCCAGCCCGCCGTCCCCTGGCTTTGCCATGCGATACCCACCTCGTGCAGGTGAAGCTCTCTCAGAGTGAAGATGATCCGGGAGCAAAAATAATAGCTCTTGAGCATCAGAGCTGCTGTTCCTCCATATCTTTGTTCTCTTGACCTCGGGGATGTGCAGTGTTTGCCACTGAGCTATTATAAGCTGTGAGCACCATGTTCAGTTTCCGTGGGCTCACCATGCTCTTCTCCCTGGGAGAAAACACTTAAAGGTTAAATATATATTGGCCATCGCTCGGTGAGGTTCTGTAGTTGAAAGGACGATGGGAAAACAAACATTGTGCATTTGAGCAAGAACTGGGGGAGGATTTCAGTTTCGCCCACTGGGATGGCTGATCCTGGCCTTGGCCTTAGAGCAGGAGACAGGAAGGTTTTTCTGGTGTGAATCGTTCCCCCTCCCTCTGAAAGAGAAGCAGAAGAAAAACAAATAAAATCAACTTGGTTGATGCCAAGTTCAGCTCTGTGTCTCTGTGAGCTCTTTATGGGCATTTTTAGTGTTCTGGTTTTGGAGATGGAATGCAAGTTAGAAGAGCAAAGCCCAGCGCTGAAGTGAAGAGCTGATCTGCAAACGCGACTTTCGGAAGCGCCGCTGCAGCTGGTTTCTGCTGAAACCTGCTCGGGTGCCATTTCCGTGGAAACCCAACAAGTCGTCCTGCCCCGCTCACTTCTGAGCTCTGCTTGGGCTCAGCACCCCGTCTCCGTGCGGTTTCACCAGCTCTTTTCACCATCCCTGCTAGAGACGGGGGTGTAGGTGGGGGCTGCAAGGTGCAGGGCTGCTGGGGCAGATTTCTGAACTCACGGTGTCAGCAGGGCACCAGGTTCCCACGGAAAGCTGATGTGCACCAGACCACAGCTGGGGCACCTCCGATGCTCCGTTAGCTGGTCTGCTCTCACGCTGGCGGGGAGCTCAGCCCGGTTGTCCCTCCCGCTCCGCGTGGCCGTGATGAGGGGTCAGAGCTGGGCACGAGCTGCTGCTGCTGCTCTGCAAAATAGCACCGGGGAAGATGGGCTTTGAAGGGTGGCTTGGCACGTGCGCTGCAGGGCTGTGAGCCTCCTGGGTGGGAGCGGAGCTGGGGCTGGGTCCTGCTGCTGCTGGCAGGGTGAGCTCGGCCTCCCCGAGCCGGCAGACCCTTGGGGGTGCAAGGGCAGTGTCTGTGCTGGGGGGAAGAGCGTCTGCTCCTCCGCAGCTCCCGGCAGCATCTGGCCTCTCCTCTCCTCCTGGGCCATCAGGGCCATCGGAGAAGGGGCTGCAGAAGGCAGTGCGGAGGAGCTGCTGCCCGCCATGCAGGCAGGGATGCCCTGTACAGAGCCTGGTGTAAGTGCTGGCGGAGGCAGCAGGATGCGTCCCCTGAGGGCCATAGGGATGGCTGTGCCAGGGACCGGGCTGGGTGCTGGTGCTGGTTTGCACCAACCATGGGCAGCGGTTTGGGGACGTGGCGTCCCTGTGGGAGCAGGCAGAGCGCTCCTTCATCTGCACGGGCTGTGGGAAGAGCTTTGGGTGTCCCCGTGCCCCCAGAGCACCAGCACCATCACTTGGCCACTCGGCCACCCTCCTCCTCTGCACTCCCTGCAGCAGGACCTGCTCACACAAGGCAGCGCTCGCCGTGCACCAGCATAGACCCCTCTGGGCCCCCCCATTGCCCTGCAGCTCCCCTCGCCCTCCCCTTGGCCAGCGGACAAGCCCTTCCTCTGCTTTCACTTGCACCCCTCCCTGCAGAGCCACCAGCGCATCCACACCAAGGAGCATCCCTACCAGTGCTCCCAGTGTGGGATGACCTTCTGCTTCCACTCGGAGCTGGCATCGCACCGGCTGTGCCACCCCAAGGAGTGCCAGTTCCCCTGCTGCACTTTTGGCTCCTAGGCAGGCCTTACCCTGCATGAACGCAGCAACCCAGCGGTGCCAGCAGGGTTTTGGGTCCTGCGCTGACCTGTTGACCTGTTCTTTGAGCATGGAGAGCAGCCAGGGCTGCCTGTCCTGGGCTGGCTGGTGGCACGTGCTCAACACCTCACTGCTGTGAGGAGCTCTGTCCATGGGATGCGGGGAGCATCCTCTGTCCATGGGATGCAGGGAGCATCCTCCGTCCATGGGATGCGGGGAGCATCCTCCATCCATGGGATGCAGGGAGCATCCTCCGCCGGTGCAAAGGTTCCTCCGTCTGGTAGCAAAGTGTACGGCCCTGACTCGGGGATGTGCTTGGCTTTGCAAGTGAGTGGGGAAGAGAAACTTCAAAAGCATGAGCATCAGCGCAGAGGAGCTCTCCTGAGATGGGGCTGAGCCACAGCGGGGTGGGGGACAGTTTAACTCAGGCTGGGTGTCAGGTTTTCTGTACTCACGGTGCACCGAGGAGGGAGGAGGAAAGTCCCTTCCTTGCATGTTGCAGGTGCTGGGAGGAAAAGGGCCTGTGCAATAAATAAAAATGATTAAAAAACCCTTGGAAACAATGGTGCAGCCGGCTGTGTTAGTGTGACTGCCCGGGCTGTGGTGGGAGCCCGCTGAGCTCAGCCTGGGAAAGCGAGCAGGTGAGGCTGCCTGGCTCGGGGCAGGGAGTGCGGATGGTGCCAAGCGTGACCGATCCTCGGGGACGGCTCGCTGTCAGACTGCCGGGCCCGCTCCTGTCACCGCCGTCCCCGGGGCGATGAGCAGCTCAGCTGCTCTTTGCACTGAGACGGGGCAGAGCGAAGACGGTGGCAATGAGCTTTAACCAAGTGTACGCGGTGCGGGGGGAGGGAGGGACGGGGATTGCTCCCACAGGACACCGCGCTGCTTTCTTGATGCCTTTCAAACCTCGTTTCCTCTTCACAGCATCTCTGCTTTTGCCTTTATGTGGAGACCAGATCAGCGCCCTGGTGCTGCTGTGCGGGTTCTGTGGTCCCTCGGGTGGCCGCAGCCCTGGGAGCAGACCGAGCCTGCAGAAATGTGCAGGTTTTGCACAAGCAGTCTCTCCAGGGGAGGGCTGAACTGCCAGTTAAACCATGTGCACATCTTCCATGTTCAATGCACACACGTGTGTGTGAGCGTGAGCCACCCCATTTGGTAGCGGTGCGCGATAGAGCAGCATGGACAAATGTCGAAGGGCTTTGGCAGTGCTCAGGCGCTTCTTAAATCTCTGATAAAGTCCGAGCTCTCTCCAGCTGTGGTGTAAACGTGACTAACCTGGGGAGGACGAAGGGGGTCTCGGTGCGGGGCTGTCAGGACGTGCCTCAGAAACCCCTCACGGCCTGGAGGACAGGCCAGGCTGGCATCCCCCTCTGTGCGCGGCTGCAGAGCATCCTCTGCCCTCTCCTCCCTTGGTCCTTCTCTGCAGCGCAGCATCCCCACCAGACCCCCGCTCCGTGTGCGGTGCCCGCGGGGTCTGACCCCCTGGGCGAGGGCTGCCACCCGCCTGGCCCGGGGGCGATGCCAGCACAGCGCCCGGCGGTCAGGGCCTCAGGACCGCCGCATTTCTTGCCTCGCAGAGACCTCTAGAGTTCACTCTCCCGAACGCGCGACGTTTCTCTGGTCTCGTATGAACGGTGCCGTCTGCATCTCGCCTCTTCTGCGCAGGCTGGAGCACCACAGTGAGCTTCTCAGGTGTGTTGCTCATCAAACCGCACGCTCCCCTTCCCCAGAGAAGTCCCCTGAGCGTGACCCAGCCACCTGGGAGAGCAGGGGTCTCCTCTGGTGCTGCTCCTCCTTGTGACATCCTCTGTTTCTGGGGTGCCATCCTTGCTCCGTTCAGCCCAGCGGCCCCAGTGGTGCTGGATGTTGGGCATCCCCCAAGGACGCCTGCTGCATCCCCCGAGGAAGGCTGCTGCCCACTGAAGCCTCCCGGTACCTGCGCTGGCGTGGGGCAGGATGCGGCACGTGGCTGGACAGGGCTGGGGGCTGCTCTGGGTGTCTCCGGGGTGGATGCAGGGAGGCAGCAGCCACAGAGGGGGCAGCTGGAAGCCGGCCCGTGGTGGGAAGTGTCCCAGGGCAGGGAGGAAAGCCAGGGCTTCTTGTTTAAGCCCCGTGTTTGCAGTGTAGCAGCAGCACATCCCTCCATTTGTGGTACAGCTCCCGCTCCCTGCTTGGACACTGGCTCGGTGCTGGCAGAGCAGGCAGCAAGGATGGGACATCGTTACTGGCTGCAGAAGGAATTACTGCCTACCTGGAGGAAACCCAACTTTTGCCTTGGATAGATCAGCATTATTCAAATTCCTTCCTAAAATGAGAAGTGAGTTGAATCTGAATGATGCATTTTGAAATGCACAATGCGTAAGCTGAGAGACAAAAGAATTTTTTTCTAATTCTTTGCATGGCTCCCAGTGAAAATTTCCATGACTACTGTGGGTGTTATGATCCCCTGTTGAAGAGCAATTGCCCTCCCAGGATCCTGGATCCTTCTGCGAGCCCAGGGCCTCCCCCCAGCCCCTTTCCTACCCCAAGAGCCGTGGGGTGACATTCCCTGGCTTTGGGGGAGGAGGGAGCCGTGGTCCGGGGGAAAGGACCCCGGAGGGGTGACAAACAGGAGGCATTAATTTCCTGCCATGGAAGATCCCACCAGAGAGAAGCGGATTTTAAAGGCGAAACTTTTGTTTCCTATCGTCACGACCAGTCCTGTCTCGTACGGATGTTTTGCAAGGCTGGACGGGTCGTGACTCACCCCAGGCCTGACACCAGCTGAGGACCAGTTTCCCGCACTCGGCTGGTGCAAAGCCCTGTGCATCCTCACGTCCAGTCCCACGCACTCCTGTCTCCCTGCGCAGGGAGAAGCCGGGACCTGGCAGGACCAACCTGGGGAGTGGACGAGCTGGGAGGTTGCTCAGAACCTCTCCAAATTTGGGAGGGTTGAGGGGAGATTTCATCCCAGACAGAGCCGCAACCCAGAAGCAGCAACCCTGTGGCAACCTTGTCTGTGCTCGGCGGGAGGATTGTCCCCCAGTTCACGCATCTCGCCGTCTGTGTGCTGCTCTTTGGGTAAAGAGTGTCAGGAAATAGTCACAGCGCGTTTCCACGGAGCTCTACGGTTAGCAGGGTTTCCAGCTGGCCACAGTATTCCTCTGCTTCCGAGCGGAGAGAAGCAAGCACAGAGCTTTCTCCATCGACTTGAATAGAAACGGCCTAAAGCAGGCGTGCCGCAGTTTGCAGACCGGCTCACGAAGCTCCTGGTGCAAACCTGCGGTGGGCGAGGGATGCGGGCTCCCCAGGTTAACTTCCCCAGCAGGAACATCTCTCTGCACCCCCACCGCCCAGCTGCATTTGCCTGCACACCCCTGGCCCTCGTCTGGGGCAGAGCAAGAGCGCAAAGGGGTGCTGAGGTCTTTATTTCCCACAAATGGCAATGCAGACCCCTGCTCACCCCCTCCCTTTGATTTGCCCATATTCTCACGAGATGTTTATAGTCTGCTTCTGCTTTTGGCCAACAAAATGTGTCTAATCCCCTCCAGGACTAAGGAGCTGGGCATCCTTGCAGACAAGCCTTCTGTTCCACCCCACAGTGAGAAACGGGACCTCGTGGAGGCACCAACCAGCGGTGGGGACAGGCAGGACCGAGGCGCCGGACTGCTGCATGTGCCTGTCCGACTGTGCAGCGATGGGGAGGCAGCGCCGAGTGCTGCCAGGCTTGGTGGGGGGATGCTCGGGGGGGTGTGATGGACCCAGGCTCTGTGGGAGCTCGTGTGCATCCTGCATGCTCCTCTCCGCTATCCCCTCGCTGGCTGTGGGGCCGCTGGAGCCCCGTGCACCCCCATGATCGTGCACGTCCATCCAGGGAGCACCTGCAAGGACGAGGAGGACAGAGGCTGCACGAAATAAATCCTGGCCTTTGCTGCTGAGAGCATAGTGTGCCAGGAACGTGTTCAGAGCGCGCTGTGTCGGGCAGGAGGCCAAAGCTCATCCTGAATTAAAGGGCTGTGAACTAAAATAATATTGATTGGGAAGATATTCCCTGCAGCAGGTAAGGCAGAAAGGAGCCCATTTCTGTACTGCAGCTGCGTCCATCAGCTAACAGCCCTCGGCACAGACACGGCAGACACCAGCTGAGCCTGCCAGGCTTGTACGAGGAGCCGTAGCCGCCTGGGATGGCTCCTCCGGAGCTTTATGCCGTGCATTGCAATAGGAGTGGGCTCCGGACACGACCAAGGCTCACCAATGGGTTTTGAACATGCTCCAGGGAGATGGTTGCATTTGTTTAGCCTGGGTGTTTCCCAGAGCTGCCTTTGGAGAGTGAATTGCTGGAGGAGGTGTTGCTTTGCTTTGCTTTGCATCATGTCTTGGTGTCCTCCGGCCCCGTGTCCGGATAAGAGCAAGCTCCAGTGCTCCATAGTGGACGCTGGAGGAAGACGACTCGCTCGGTGCTGACAGCCGAAGCTGCTGAGAGATGCCGGCACCGCAGTGACCGCAGCCTGGGCTTGGCAGCACTTTGCACCCCTACACAGCTCTGGTGGCAGCGGGAGGTGCAGAGCAAGGAAGAAGTCGTTGGTCTCCAGGTTTCTGGAAATGCTTGAAAACGGGGAGCCGGGAGCTGCGTTCCTCAGGCACGTTTTCTCCTGGCTGCAGTTTGTACCACCAATACGTCTGTAGGGAAGTGCAC
Organism: Aramus guarauna; assembly: GCA_013400195.1. Taxonomy (NCBI): domain Eukaryota; kingdom Metazoa; phylum Chordata; class Aves; order Gruiformes; family Aramidae; genus Aramus; species Aramus guarauna. Next base: position 66,529 of record VXBL01006281.1, read on the forward strand.
GAACTGCGAATCTGCCTTGCCAGGGACACAGAGAAGTGTCCTTAAATGCCGGAGTCGGTGCTGCCGGAGTGAGTCGGGGCCCAGGAACCCTCCCAGGGACCCCCATGAGGAGTTTGGGGTGCAGCGCCCGCAGTGAGCCTGTGCAGCCTCTCGTGCCCGCCGTGCGGGATGCCGCTGTTCATCCCTGCTGCCGGGTCGCTGGGCTTTAGTCAGTAGCCAGATCCTGGGAGAGAACGCCTTTTCATGGCTTCGTTTTGAATTCCCATGTTGCTGTAGACTCTGCAGTTCCTGCTGGGAAGGAATTTAACAATTATATTAAAGATTGAGTGAAAAACCCATTAATTTGGTGTTATTGAGGCTGAAGCCAGCTGCAGTGGAGCATCGCAGCTGAGGGAGCAGATCAGCTGGCTGCGGCTGGGAGGAGGGTGCTGGATGTGCGGTGCAGCCCTGCGCCGTCCCAGTGACACGTGGCTGCAGGGAAAGGAAAACAGCAAATTTAGGGGAGTGAGGAGAAGTTGTGAACTCCCTCGCTCCATAATTTGCCATACCAGATTTCAGAGAAAAAAAAAATGGGAATATTAAAAAACCCCACTCTTTCACATGAGATAATTTTACATGGCAGGGAAAAGGTATTCAGATTACTCTGTAAAATAAGGTTACTGTTGTGCTTGATTAGAAATACTTTAGCTACCAAAAGGTTTTGAAGAGCTGAAATAAAGGACTGCCCGATAGTTTCTGGAATAAATAGAATTCCCATTTACTGCTGGCAAGATTACCCTTTGTTTTTTTAAAACTGTGGTTTGTTTAAATATGTGACAGAGGACGTAATTTGAGGTGTCATTTTTCAAGGGCAAGGCTTGGAAAGCGAACACAACCTTCTTCCATATAGGCACATGAATGTTTGAGACAGATTAAACTCACTTAACTTAAAATATCTCTCCCTGAACTAGTCATTTCAGGCACCATTGGAGGAAAATGAGCAGTTTCAGGCGCTATTCATCTTGTCCCGCTGCAGACAGTGGCTCCTTCCCGGACTGTGCCCTATTTCTCTGCCAGCTGCAGGGGATGAGGAGGTTCAGATGCTGCTGCCTGCGGCCGGGTGGGTGAAGCCTCTGCATTTACAGCTGGAAGTCTCAGACATTTCTGTTCTGTCATTAAAGTGCAGGGGAAGAACCAGAAAAACACAGACAGGTTCTGTGCCCCGATGTCCATCCGTCCCTGTCCACCGCTCACGCAGGACGAGGTGTGGATGCTGCTGGACCTGCCCTGCTGCAGCCCCCGGCGTGGCTCGAGCCCCTCCAGCCTGGCGTGGGGACAACGGCTGTGTCAGACCGGAGCCCAGCCACGTGTAGCCTGCGGCTTTCAAGGCACCGACTTGGGATGCCCCACTTGGGGTATCAGCTCTTGCTTCCACAGATCCCCATTGTGCTGTTAGAATCCCAGCCTGGTTTGGGTGGGCAGGGACCCCACAGCCCACCCAGTGCCACCCCTGCCATGGCCAGGGACACCCTCCACTAGCCCAGCTTGCCCAAAGCCCCATCCAACCTGGCCTTCAACCCTGCCAGGGAGCCAGGGGCAGCCACAGCTTCTCGGGGCACTTCAGAAGCCAAGCCAGTTCCTAGGGATTGCGTTGGACTATGTCCAGCTGTGGGGTTGTGCTGACGCTTTCTGCTGCTGTTCCCCAGATGTTTAATTTACACCGTTGCTCTCATCACTGCGTGTAGGGGAAAGGCTCCGTTGTCTGAGGCGTGCACATCTCCAAGAAGTGATGCTCTTTGGATGCAGCCTGTGCTGTTGTGGTGCTGCCCGACCCTGCCTCGAAGGCCACCCATGTGTTTGGTGAGTTGGTTTATCAGGCAGCGTCCTGCAAGTGCCACGACAGAATCAGGTAACGTTGGCAAACAGAGGTGGTGAGGGGCTGGCACGGAGCACTTTCCTCTCTGCCCTTCCCCGTGCCTGGCTTACTTGGCAGCCAAAATATAAGTTTCCAGAGTAGAGACCTCTGACTTGTGCTTGTCTCTGCTTTCGATTTTATGCCATTCCTGATCAGTGTTGCCTAACCTGATTTTTAAATCCCCAGAGAGGCAGACTCCATTCCCTCTGGAAACTGTTCACCTTTAAATGTAGCTTCCTAATGTTTTCCCAGTGTTTGATTCCAGTTGTTTCCCAGTGTTTTGTTCTTTGTTTCTGGCCTCCCCCAGGGACGGCAGCACCATGCCTGTTCGCAGTAACCTGTCACACGTTTGCAGGCTGTTATCTCACCTCCTGCTTTCTAGACAACAAGTAATTTCAGTATAAAGAAGGGGATTCCAGGCGCCTGAGGTGGACCAGGCAATTCAGCCCCTGCAGCAGTTTGGTGCTTAGTGCCTGGTGCACGGCAGCTTTGGGAACTTACACGTGAGCACAGTGGTAGTCCAGGCTCTGGGATGGGGGGGGCAGGTTGTGCCGGGGCTGCCTGGGCTGCAGCCCCTCGCTGGCATCGTGCTGGGCGAGCTGGACCCACCGGCGGCTGGGATGTTCCCCCTGATCACTGGGATGTTCCCCCGATTGCTGGGATGTTCCTCCGATCGCTGGGATGTTCCCCCTGATCATCGCTGGGATGTTCCCCCTGATCGCTGGGATGTTCCCCCTGATCATCGCTGGGTCCCCGCGATGCTGGGCACAACCCAGGCTCTTCTCTTTCCTGGTGTCTGCCCTTATGTGTACAGGTTTTGATAAGAAGAAAATGTTTTTAACGTGTAGCTTTCATATTTTTGTACTGTCCGCCTGAGACATGTTATTCCTCACTAGCAGTAGGGAGAGAGACATTTTTTGGGAAGACACCTGAATTTTCAGCTTCCTCTTTAAATAGTGTGTTGCTACAGGGTACCCCACCTTTTCTTAAAAATACCCTCTGATGTAAAATCTATGAAATCCAAATTCTGCCCCCATTTCTAAGAGCTGAGAAGTGGAACAGCTCTTCCTTGGTCTGAAAGGCTTTGGGCCAGCTCTGTTCTGTAGAAACCACAGCGAGAGAAATGAAAAGGAAATTAAAACCCATACCCTGATAAGATGAACTTTCCACGTGGGTTGGAAAGATCTCCAGCACCCGCAGGTGCCAATGCACGAGGCGCTGTCTGACGGCAGGATGGTTATCAGACCACCTGACAGAAAACGGGTGGGTTTTGTGGCACTAAGCCCCCCTCAAGGTTTGTCCCACAAACACCGAGATACTCAGGAGTGTTGGACCATCCCCACAGAAACCGAGTTTCCTCGTGATGCCCTCAAGCGCCTCACGCTGTGTCCGTCACCACGGGTCTTCTCCTGCCCGACCCCGCAGCAGCGACTGCCCCAGCCCCGACGCAGCTCCAGGGTCCGTCCCCCCGGACCGGCACCGGTGCCGCAGGGGCGCGGGCAGCCCCCAGACCCGGGGCCATTCCCGTGCCCTCCCTGCCCGTCCCCGCGGGCGCTGCAGCGACCTGGCCTCTCTTCGGGCAGCAGATGTTAAATCGGGAATTACCGCAATATTTCAGAAGCAAATCCACCTTCCGGAGCAAACGTATCGACAGGGACTTGGGCAGGACCGGGGCCGATTGCTGTTATTAATGGCATAAGCAGCATCCAAAAACTCGCTGGGTGTTTTCCAGGTCAATAAAATCCGTGGCTCCGGCAGCGAGGGCTCAGCCCATGATGGGCAGGGCAGGGCAGTTTGGCGGGGGGAGATGATGCATATTTACGTATGACTGCTAAAAACCAGACAGGCACCTCTTTTCTGTCTGCCTGTATTGGTTACGTATTATTTCTGAACCTGAGGGACTACAGCACTGAAACAAAACAAGAAACCACTGAATGATGAACATTTCATTGCAGGCCAAGTTATGCAGAATTCATACTCCTTTGTTTTCATCAAAAAAAAAAACAAAACAATTGCTTTCAATCATTTTGATTTGGTCCTGGGATGAAAAAAAAATCATTAATTCATGCAATGTATTCAGACCATTTTTTCTGCTGCATTGATGGATCTTCAACATGTTGGTTGCAGGCAAAGTATTTTCAGATCATCTTCTAATTCATTTTTTGCATCCTTTGAACAGACAGAGCTTTTTTGTTTCTTTTTTTTTTTTCTTTTTGCCACCATCATGTACTTTAAAAAATATTTCACAATAACAGTATGTTATAAATTATGCAGCTGTGGTGTTTCTGTTATTCCAGTTGATGCCAGTTCAGACTAGCACTTCAGTCTGGGTAGAAATCTCCGCAGCCTCCTCTGTTTTGCAACGCCATCAAGGCAGCTTTGTGCTCGCAGCCACTTGAAGGCTTTGTTATTTGTAGATCATTGACCATGGGCTGGAACTCCTCCCACAGGCACACATGGCAGCATGAGGCTGTTTGGGAGGTTTCACCCGGATAACAAGAGAATTTTTGCCCTGTGGGGGATAAAACACTCCCGGACATCAGAGATGCTCCTCTGGAGCCTGGGAGCTCTGCTCGACAGCGTGCTGTGCCGGTCCTCACGGCGGTCAGGAGATGTAGCCGGTGCCCAGGCAGGGACAGAGTAAAAACACTTGTGATGCAAATGATGGGAAAGCAGGAAATATCTTGACTCACCTGGGAGTGCTAACTGCTGTTAATCTTTAATGCACTAGCAATTTAAACTTCCACAAGTCAACGGGCTGATGTTCCTTCTGAGATTCAGGAGGGGGAAGGATTAATATCATCAGCCCTCGGCAGCGCAGACAGGGATTTGCACTCCCCCGCAGCTCCGCACTGATCAGGGCTGCGGTTCCTTGTTCCTCTTCGGGGCTGGCCCTTGGTGAGTCATTTTATATTAAACACTGGTGTTTGGGGCAATGCTTTCTTCTTTGAAAAGAATGAAAGGAAGTAAAGCAGCACGCGAAAGAAATATATTTTCCCTTCACTAAGAAGTGGAGGTGTAAAGTCTTGCTGAACTGCTTTGTAAACCAGATGCAGTCAGGCATCGGCTGGCATTGGCGCCTGGGAATGTTCCCAGGCTGATTTAATTTACAATTATAGACCTAGCCTATCTTTATTCACCTCGGTTAAATTACATGGTTTTAAAAGTGTAAGAGGCAATTGGATAAATACTTGTGATGAGCTGAAGATCTTTTCTATACTGACCAATGTTTCAGTGGACTTTCGGTTCCTAGAGGACAAGAATCCTTAATGGAAACACTTAGCAGTGCAAACACATCTTGCACTTGGGTACCTGCAATTTGCAATAAAAATAAAACAGGCTGCAAGCAGGTCTGAAGAATGAAGGTTTAGCTTTGGTCCAAATCAAACTAATTTTCCTGCATCCCAACACTGGCCTAGGCTTTCTCCAGTGTGTGACAGAGCATACACGGGGGATGGAGCAGGGCTACAACCCAGCAAAATGGGGGGAAGCACATGAAACCAGCAGTCCTTCAGCGTTCCTTCTCCTCAAAGCCCTTCTCACGGCAAAGCGCCCGCAGAGGACTCTGCAGGCTTGGCTTGTTTGCATTACCCAAATCTGCAAAAGTGCCCTCAGGCTGATCAGCCTTTCCTGGGACTGTGCTCCCAGCTCGGGCACTTTGGGAACCGGGACAGCTCAGGAGGCTGGGCTCAGAGGCTGGCAAGGTCCCGTGTCGGCTGAGCATCTGTGCAGAAGTCTGCACTCGGGGCATCTCCCCAGAGCATCCCTGTGACTCGGCTGCCCTGAGAGCACTTGTTGCCTTGCATTTAGGGCCAGCGGTGCTTTGTCCAAAGGTCATGCTGTGCAGCCCACCATGTCTTTGCCCCTCTTTATGAAGGAGAGGAAAAGGAATGAAGGAAAAGGCAGGGAATCTGCCAGGTAAGAGAATTGCTCCAGGTCGATCAGGAAGTCTGGGCACGGGCTGAAAGTCCAGCCTAGCTCTCCCCTTGGTGTTTGGGTCTCTGAAATCCCTGTGGGATGGGGAAGAGGCACAAAAAAACACTTTGTGGTGTTTGCAAACAGGTGGCCATGTTTGTTTATCAAAGTGGAAATGCCGGGAGCAACGTCCAGCAGAAGTTTCAAGGGTGGTCACAACCTTCCGAGGTGGTAGTTGAATGTCAGCCACATCCTGGACACTTATCGGTGTTGGTACTGGTACAGTTTTTATTCCTATCTTAATAATTTGTACAAGGAGCTCTCAGAAATGAACTGGTCACAGATCTGAACAGAGTGAGACATTGCATTATTTCATCTCCCTGGAGAAACCCACAGTCCTAACAAAGACACACGGTTTTCCAGGTGCATGCAGGATATAGAGCCTGCTGACAGCAGCAAGGCAAGTAATTACGACTTTTACAAGCCTTTTGGTGACAATGGGTAAAGTGGAAATAGAAAAGGACCTGAGCTGTTTTGTGGTGCAGATGGAGGGACAGAGAAGAAGTTTTTCTTACGGATACAGTTTGTAGGGTTGATAGGAAAGAATGTACAGCGAAACACAGCATGTCAACCCCTCGGCCTTCAGAAACGGCTCAGGTTGGAATCAGTAGCAAGTAGGACATTGTATGCACCGATTGGTACACCGTTGTAGGTGGCCATGGACTGATATCAGGCTCACGAGGTGTTATTTATCCCTTCTCTCTCTCTCGCACAGAGCAGAGTCGGGCTGACACTGAGCACTGCAGCACCATGTATGAGCTCAATGAAAGCAGCTTCGATCCTATCACCTTCGTCCTGACGGGCATCCCGGGCATGGAGGAGTCCCACATCTGGATCTCCGTCCCCTTCTGTCTGATGTACATCACTGCGCTGTTTGGCAACTCTGTCCTTCTCTTTGTCATCATCACGGACAGAAGCCTCCACGAGCCCATGTACCTCTTCCTTGCTATGCTGGCTGTGTCTGACCTCATGCTTTCAACCACAACGGTGCCCAAAATGCTGGCGATCTTCTGGTTCAGTGCCAGGGAAATTTCCTTTGATGCCTGCATTACACAGATGTTCTTCACCCATTTCAGCTTCATCGTGGAATCGTCCGTTCTGCTGGCAATGGCGTTTGACCGGTATGTGGCCGTCTGCGACCCGCTGCGGTACTCTTCAACCTTAACCCCCTCGGTGATCGGGAAAATAGCTGTGACTGCCGTTGTCCGGGGGTTCTGCATCATGTTCCCACCCATCTTCCTCCTGAAGCGGCTGCCGTACTGCGGGCACAACGTCATGCCGCACACCTACTGCGAGCACATGGGCATCGCCCGCCTGGCCTGCGCCGACATAAAAGCCAACGTCTGGTACGGGCTGACAACGGCTCTTCTCTCCTCCGGCCTGGACGTCGTGCTCATCGCCGTCTCTTACGCTCTGATCCTCAGGACCGTCTTTCGGCTCCCGTCCCTGGAGGCTCGTCTCAAAACCCTGAGCACCTGCGGCTCCCACCTCTGCGTGATCCTCATGTTCTACGTGCCCGCCTTTTTCTCCTTTCTCACGCATCGGTTTGGCCACCACATCCCAAGCCACGTTCACATCCTCCTGGCCAACCTCTATGTCGTGGTGCCACCCATGCTCAACCCCATCGTGTATGGGGTGAGGACAAGGCAGATCCGGGAGCGTGTCGTCCGCCTTTTCTGCCCCACGGGGGAGTGCCCCTGCCCCGGCTGGCGGAGCCAGTGCTGAGTGCTGCCCCGGGGCAGGGGGGCACGGGACAGGGTCTGGAAAGCAGCACCAAGTGCTGCAACACTTCTCACCTTGGAGGAACAGGTTCAAGGGAAGCCGAGGTTGGTGGGATTTCTGGAAACGTGGGTTTGGGTCATCAGGCCCTTTATTGATACCAGTTTCTCCTAGAGATGCTTCCCCTGAATGATCCATCGAGCAGAGACTGTGCTGAGTTCAGCTGAGGAGCATCAAGGCTCTTACATCTGCTGATACACCATCGCCTACTGCTGCTGGTTTTGTTTGCTGTCCTACAGCTTTGTCTCTGTTTGTTCCTTCACCTGTTATCTCAGTGCCTAGACAGTGAACACCTTGTTGGTCATCAGACCGGAGCCTGGTACATGAACCATGTCTGGATGGACAAAGTGCTGTTTACCGTGGCACAGATGGTGGTCTACCCCCACCTCCCCCCCCCGCTGCCATCTTCACGGGTATAGCTTGCACTGCTGAGGGACCCTGGCACCTCTGGCTGCTGAAGGTGTTTACATGCTGAAGAGCCCTGTGAGGTCGGGACGGTCTTTATTGTCCTGTGTTTAAGGGAAACATATCGCTTAAACCATGATGACCAAAAACTGAATTCAAGCTTCTAGAGTCGAGTGCAAAGGGACCATGGTCTCCTACATCCTACACATCCCACAGGGATGTTTTCTGTCTTTGCAGGAACACCGCACTGTTGAACAGTGCTCCGTGTGAAGTACATTGCACCTCAAGATCCTCTCCTGCCCACACAGCTGGCTGATTACCCACTGCTTTGTTGCTGTATGTTTGATTTATCCTTAAACACCAACATTGTTTTGTTCAACTTCTTCTTGTTCCTCTCATTGGTGTATGCACCAGTTGCATCAATAATACCTTCTTCTACCTGAAGCCAGTGGCAGTCTGCCTCAGACTGTTGTGAAAAGCAGTGCAAACGTGAAGAGCGAGCGCTGTATATTGCTGGAGGAGCAGCAAGGACAGCTCTCGGCATCTGTAACTTCACCATCAACCTGACCAGCAAGGAGAGCCCTCTTCCTTCCCTCTCCCTCAGCAAAGACAGCGATGCAGGCTGTCAGAGTCAACTCCTCTGCTGCCTCTGCTTCGGAGAATATCGTGAGTGGCAAGGTCAGAATGAGAGACTCCCATCTCGCTGCAGTGAGCACCAGCGCTGCTAAAGTGCCCCAGGGACGTAAAGACCCGTGGGGAGAAGGGAGTGCAGGCAGCACTGGAGACCTCAGGGGGAAGGTTCCCAGAATTTCAGGTCTCTGCTGGAAGGTCAGTGTGCTCTGCATCGCTTTCGAGGTGGGTTTTTGCTGCGTCATTATAATATGGAGAACTGTGGAGACTCTGACCCCAGCAGCCACAGTCCTGTCAGGAGTCTCTGGTTCCCGCAGGCTGGGCTACAGCAGGAACGGGCTGTTCCCACATGGCTGGAGCCTCTCGGTCCCACGGAAGAGTCACAGCAATGCTCCCATCTGCCTCTCATCGCCAAAGCTCAAGGCCTTTTTGTCCAGCGCTCTGCATAGCATTGACTTGGTGGGCAGCGCACGCTCAGATAGGACCGGTCTGGCTTCTTGTCCTGACAGCAGAGTCCTGATGGCCATTCTGGCTCAGCTGTTAAATGCCAAGGCTTCTGAAACCCATTGCAAAAATTGCAGTGTGAGTTGCTGTTGACTCTGAATCGGTGATGCTCTTGGTGCTTGCTCAGGGCCCCAGAGAGCAGAGGCGGCTGCGGCAGGTCTCAGCGTGTCTGTTCTCCTGGGAGCGGCTGAGCCTGCTCCCTGCCCAGCCCCAGCTTGGCCAGCATGCAGCATTGAAGAGATCCCACTGCTGCCCCTCCACGAGCTCCTCCGGCTCTGGTGGCTTCGAGAAGTTGTGAAGCACTAAACCACCAGTATCCTTCAAAGCTGGGGCAGCAGTTTCCTTTCCAGTGGGAATAAACTCTGGGATGAGGAAGAGGAGGGAATGCGCCAGAGCCCAGCGATCTTTCCTTCATGTTTTACTGGGTGGGATGCTGAGACAAATGCTTGCTTCTCTCCACATCATGCCTACTGTCGGCTGCACTTCTCTTTTACACACCACTGTGAGGCATGGGGGCTGGGCACTTTTTGGTCCCCTTCTGAGCTCAGGGGCTTCCTTGGGTCTGACCAGTATAACTCTTCCTCCTCCAGGCACCAACCAAAGTCTCAAATGCAGCAACTGGGGAGCCCTTTCTGAGGGCCCACGCTCTGCAGCCCAGCTCTCACAGCAATGTCAGGAGCCGGGATGCTCTGACCCTGCATCAGCTGTGAGACCTGAAGGAAGGTCTGGTGTGTTCACGTCGATAGTCACAAGATGGAGCAGACCATCCAGCCATTTCTGCATAACATCCTTTTTTGCCTGGCCAAAAGGGTGCAGGGCACTTGCCAAGCCCGCAGCCTGACTGTGCTGCAAAGCTGTTTCAGACCTGCCCACGGTGGGGAAGCCGCCTCGAAGGCAGCCACGCCGCACGCCCGGACCTTGGAGGTGCCTCCTTGGAGGGGCTGGTGACCCCAGAGATGCCAGGAAACAGCTTTCCCTGGCTCCAGGCTCCACAAAATCTCATGCCCTGCATTAGGGCTGGGAGCCAGCAGGTCACTGAGGGCTCCGGTTGGGGCTGATCCAGCCCAACATCCCTGATTAAGAGCAGCAGCAACGAGCTCTCGGTCCAGGCTTGTTTGCAGCTGAATGACGCAGGAGATGACACCGATACAGCAGCCAAAACCCTGCTCTGCTCCAGCCATCCCAGTAAGGCTGCTACAACTTCAAAATAAAAGGGGAAGAAAGAGATTCACAATTTCAGATCAAAAAACCCCAAAACATTCTTAACTCTTTCAACACATTTCTTTTTTTTTTTTTTGTCTTTTTTTTCTGATTTCATCAAAGGTGGGAACCCTGTGACAGGCACAGGGGAAATGAAAGTCTGTTCATTAAAAGCTGTTTGCTTAACAGTGATGATAACAGAGCTGGTTACAAAAGCTGCTCATATCGTTGGATTTTTTTAATGTCCTGAAAACATTGGTGTTTGTGTTGGCTTTCTTAGCAAAAGAAAAAGTATTTACACAGAGTGGTCTGCGTGATTTCTGATAGGAGACAGAGCTGTGAGAAAGAAAATGTGTCACAGAGCAAGTTGTTATAGGCAGCACATGAATACATTTAGACTGAAATAGATGCTTTAAGGTCTTCAGGGCATGGAGGACCTGGAGAAGCTGCACAGCAGCTGTCACAGGGGGTACAGCAGGTTTGGAGGCAGGGGCGAGATGCGAGACAGCTTGTGACTGCAAGAGACTTGTTCGCTGGTTCAGGTCTCCTCCAGCCCTGCTTTCCTACCTGAAAATGAGAACTTGTTGACAAAGCAACCTGCTGCTGAAGGGTTTTCTCCTGAAAGGCTTTTGGCCAGCTGAGCTGCTACCTGAATTTGTCAATATTGAAGAACAATATGGCTCACTGGTGTCTCTGTTACACACCTTTAACTCACACGGTTATTTCTGCCACCTTCTTCACTGCTTCCCCTCTTTGGGCGCTCCTCAGCGATGAACTTAGGCATGTGCTTAACTCTGAGCACAACAGCAGTGCAGCCAAAAAGAGCGTGTGTGCTCAGAGGTGGCATGAGCCTGAGCATGGTCCTGAGAAGGGACCCTTTTGTAAATGCCCAGGAGTCTTGTGCCATCATCATCTTCATCGTGGAGCTAGTGGGAGGTAGGATCTCCCTGGGCAGGTGCTGCGCAAATGCAAAACAAGAGACCTGCTTCCACCCTGCTTCCAAACCATGGGAAATGGGTAGGGAACGGCAATAGCAGGAGAGAGCTGGCCTGCGTGCCAGGTTACTGCTGGGGGTGATGTTCCTCCAGTGAGTGGTGCTCAGTGCCCAGCGGTCCTCTCCAGGGGCGATGCATTCCTGCAGGCACCCACTTTTCACCTTTATTTTAGCAGCCAGCTTGATGGGGACGGGATGTGCGTCAGTGCACCAGATGAGTGCATTTCGTCAATCCTTCTGCTTCTCTGGGTTTCCAGGAACAGTTTTATACAACTGAGGAGGCAGTTTTAAACTGACAGCCCTTGCGCTGCTCTGCTCCTTGGATGGATGTGGCGGCCAGGTCAGGGAGCAAACTGCAGGCAATGTCCCTGAGTCAATGAATCACTAGCTTGGCAATTAATGTCCAAAGGGGCATGCATAATGGGATATTAGCCAGCTGATCAGGAAGATTTATATTTCTAATGTGGTTAAAATGTTAGCTTAATAACTCACACAAGCTGTGAAACCAGAACTTCTGTACCTTGTATTTAATTTCTCACTCTTGAAGGATCTATTTTTTTTTTTTAGCTCAGTTGATGTGGTAGGCTATTGTAGGCATGTTTGGATTGCAAGGACTTTTCCTGGAGAGGAGGAAGGGGTTTTACTGAAGTTTTTTCATAGCATCCAGACAGCAAATGCAAAAAATAAACGAAATCTCAAAAACTTTGGGACATAAGTGGAAGTCAATGGAGTCACTGTAAGAAACACTCCTCTGTCCTCAGTGAATGCATGGGCAGGTTTTCATGCTTATGTGCGCTGAGAAGGAGTCAAGCCTGCGCCTGAAGTGGAGATCATGCTTCGGGTTTGTGCTGAGTCAAGCTCTAAGCATATGCTTTAAAGGAAAATGCTCTTCAGCTGTACTTGAATGCTTTGCTGAATAGACAGAGAGAAGCACAGCTTTCATCGTGAACAAAGCCTTGAGTGTTCCGAGTCAAAGCACCACATTTCCATTCATTTTTATTGCTGTTTACGAACAATGGTGCTTTATTAATTGTTCTTTGTCCACAGAGTTCTGTGGGTCATAAATTAGAGTAGCAAAGCTTAATGATTTTACTTCATCTCACCTCCATCATCGTAATGTCTTTGCAAATGTTAGTTAATTAATAAAAATCCCCACTGCACAGGCAGGCAGATAACAAATAGCACATCCTTGTAAGCTGTCCTGTCTAAAATGAGAAGGTAACTCAGCAGCCAGGACAGAGTCATTGGTTGACTGGTTTGCTCTCGTGTTAGAGGTCCTTCCTGGTCCCCAAATCTCCCTGACAGCTCTCCCGAAGGGCCGTGGCCATCAGGAAGCTGCTGATTGCCATTGCCCTGGCCCCACGGCACAGTCTGCTCAGAGCCTCTGCCGGTTCCAGGAGGAGGAACAGTAAATCCACTGCTCTCTTCTAAAATCAGAAATGAGGACAAAATCAGCTAAAAGGTTTATAGCAGGAATATCTGCTGATCTGTAGCTCAGAGCTCCCAGTTTCCTCTCCATCGTGGTTCACAAAAAGCTAAACCAGGTTCTGGTCCCAAAGCACTGTCATTGTCGGGACAAGGATGAGGTAAAACTCACACCTGATGGACAGGTTCCCGCTTGCCCCCGGCTGGCTCATGCATGGCTCTGGGAACCCCTCTGGGACCCAGGACCAGGCAATGAATTTTGCAGAAGTTACTGGGGCCGGGGTGGTGATGAGTGATGGGGTGATTCTATGATTCTGTGATTCACCAAGGTTGCTTCAGGGACAACCTGAAGGTCTGCTGGGCTTGTGCAATCCCCACCCAATTAGCACAGTTGTAGGGAACACCCAGGGAAAATGAACTGGTGGCATCCCTGATGTTCTTCGCCACTTGCGTCAGGGTATGAGCACCATCATGTGTGCCCTGTGGTGCCCCAGGGCACTCTCCGGACGCAGTGTAAATAGCCAGGCTCAGGCTCCGGCTGAGACGGATCCCATCGCTGGCACCGGAGGTGGGTGAGTTGGCTGGGTCATGGTGCTGTTGTTTCAACTGGGTTTGGTGAGGTAGAGGTGGATTAGAGAGATGGGGAGATGGTAGGGGTCCATGCAGAATTTATTGTGTGATACCACTGCCAGAGATACATAAACATTTCCTGTCAGCTGTTCTGGCTGCGTTATCCCAAACTCCCTGCCTAAGCGTGTCCGGGAGGGCGCTGGGCAATGTGTTTCTCAAAGGGGTAGAAGGAGCTTGCTCCTCCTGCTCAGTTCTTCTAGACGTAGAGGATGTAAAGGGATTTCACTTGGAGCGAGAATGGACTTGTGTTCTTCTAATACTTAACATGCACTGGATGGGAGCTAGGACAGAAGTTCACCTGTAAATTTCCCATATTCTCTAAAACAGTAGTCCTCAGTGCCAGGGAGTTCAGAAGGTTTCATCATTTATTTTTCACTGGCTCAATAGAACCTGGCAATCGAGCAGCAGCTCAGAGCCTCGGTTCATGCTCCATGGACATAAAGCATGAGGTGGCAGCCCTGGACACAGAGCTGGTTGCTCCCCATGGCACTGTAAATCCCCCTTTTAGACCCTGCACATTTTGATAACGCCCTGCTGCTGCTGGCTTTTAATTTTGTCTCTTTGCATATCTGACAAGAGAATTTCTCCAGATACCTGGGTGATGGGACACTGCTGTCTGGGGCTTTTACTAAGCAGAGCTTTTGGGATGAAAGAGGTTCTCCCCTGCCTTTCACCCACCTTGCTCTTGGTGGAGTGAGCTCACACAGTTACAGAGGCAGACCTTTTGTAGGGGCTGATACAGGCAGGCAAAGTCCCAAGAAGGACAGGACTGAACCAAGCTTAGGAAGAAATCCTTCCCTGGGAGGGTGCTGAGGCCCTGGCCCAGGGTGCCCAGAGAAGCTGTGGCTGCCCCTGGCTCCCTGGCAGTGTTCAAGGCCAGGTTGGATGGGGCTTTGGGCAAGCTGGGCTAGTGGAGGGTGTCCCTGCCCACGGCAGGGGTGGCACTGGGTGGGCTGGGAGGTCCCTGCCCACCCAAACCATTCTATGGCTCTGATTCTATGAAGCTCCTTGTAGGAGGTAGGTAGCTTTCAAGCCGCTCTGAGCCACTAATGCTGGGTGTCCCAGAGCAGGATGAGCACTGCATATACCTTCTTTGCGGCAGTCATGGGAGAGCAGAGAACTTTCCTTGCTATATTTCCAACTGTGGAGATTTCTTAATTGCAGCATAAATGGTGGTCACATCCAAGTATGTCAACCAGAGAAGCATTAATGCGATCACTATTTCAAGAGTGAATCTCCTGTATATTTTGCTCTAGTTCCCAGCAGCTGCAGGCAGTTGCAGGCAGAAGACTCTCCTTATTTCAAAGACTCAAACAGCAGAAATGACAGTACCTAGTCAAGATGAGGAAACCTGAATAGTGGAAGAGAACCCTGATGGAGCACATTGCCCAATATTTAACACTTTCAGGTAAGATGTGGTTCAGAAGTTTAAGTGTCTGTGCCATGAGCAATGCTAATCATGAGTTCAGGTCCCCCTTTGTATCCTGGGTGTAGTTCAGCCGCTCTTAGAGCTTTTCTTCCTACCATTACACAGCTCCTGCAAGCAAGAAACAACACAAAGTGTTGCATCAAGTCATGTTAGCACCAAACCTGTCTGGATCGCACCCCGCATTCTTCATTTTGGTGGGCATACCTGGGATGGAGAAGTTTCACACCTGGATCTCCATGCCAGTCTGCATGATGTACTCTGCTGCCCTTCTCGGGAACGTGGTCCTGCTGGTCACCATCGTGAAGGAGCGCAGCCTCCATGAGCCCATGTACATCTTCCTGTGCATGCTGGCAGTGTGCGACCTGCTGTTGTCCACTGCCACTGTGCCCAAAACCCTCAGTGTCCTCTGGTCTCTGTCCACCCAGATCTCTTTCAGTGGCTGCCTGGCGCAGATGTTCTCCATCTATTTCATTTTTGTGGCAGAGTCAGCCATTTTACTGGCGATGGCCTTTGATCGGTACATTGCCATTTGCAACCCCCTGCGATACATGGCCATCCTGAAATGCTCTGTCGTGGGGAAAGTTGGTGTGGTGGCATTAATCAGGAGTTTCTGCATCATGTTCCCTGCCATCTTCCTCCTCAAGCGGCTGCCCTACTGCGGGCACAATGTCATGCCCCACACCTACTGCGAGCACATTGGTGTGGCCCGCTTGGCCTGCGCCGACATCTCCGTCAACATCTGGTACGGGGTAGCTGCTGGCTTCCTTTCAGCCGGCTTGGATGCCATCTCCATCGCTGTCTCCTACGTGCTGATCTTCAGGTGCCTCTGGGGGCTGCCGTCCCCATGCACCTCCCCCAAGGCTCTGCACACCTGCGGCTCCCACCTCTGTGTCATTGCCATGTTTTACACGCCGGCCTTCTTCTCCTTCCTAGCGCACCGATTTGGTCAACACATTCCTCAGCACGTTCTCATCTCCCTGGCCAACCTCTATGTCGTGGTGCCACCCATGCTCAACCCCATCGTGTATGGGGTGAGAACCAGGCAGCTCCGGGAGCACATGGCTCATCTGCTCAGGCCAGGGGGCTTGGGTGGCAGGGCATAGCCAGGCAGGCACCAACAGGCAACTGGGATGGTCTAGCTGTGAGAGGGGTCAAATGAAGCTTTGAAAAGAGGGAGATGAATGAAAAGGCGGGGACCTGGAGAACATGGACCAGATGGGAAAATTTTCAAAATAAGCGTGTTCAATAGACATCCACGTTCCACCCATGGGTCTGTTGCAGAGAGGCTGGACAGGTTCCCAGATGTACTGATGGGAAACAACTTGTAACAGTGGGAGCCAGACACCAGGCATTACCACTATTCCCATGTTTCTGGGATCCCCTGCATTGTCCTGTTGGGTATTTGTACAGTCAAGATGTTTGCAAGCAAAACCCATGGTTTCTGAATTCTTTTGGTGCTATTGAGGATCTTAGGAAACAGAAAACATCAAACTAGAACATATAATATGTGTGCCTGTTATGTCAGTATACAAACGTATCTGCTCAAGCTGGGTATTTTCTCCATGGGATGGGACCAGACGTGGCTGTGCAGTGGTGCTCCCTGAGGGGACTCAGGTCTGGGAGCAGCCGTTGGGTGTCCTGTCTCCTGACGCCCTTTCAGAAGGCTGTGAGGGCATGGAGATGGTGGGAGCACTGGTCCTCTGCCAGGTGGTGGTGGCACTGGTGCTCGGCTGGGCACTGCTGCCTGGCACTGGCTGTTTGCACCACAGCCAGCCATTGCCTGGGGCAGTGATGGCATGGAGATAGCTTGCCAGGACCCCGGAGGATCAGGTCCCAGTGTCCCTCCCTAGCCATGAGCTGTGGGAAGGCTGCAGGCTCTGCTGCCAACAGCATGGGTTTGCTTCACTCTTGCTGCTCTGAGCTGTGCCCTCAATTCTGCTGTGGGCAAGGGTGGGAAGATCTGATGTCTCCGGCTGAGCTGGGCACTTTGCGGTGAAGGGGGAGTCAGTGGTAACAAGAGGCATCCAGGTCCTGTCTTAGCATCTCCGCCTCTGGACTCCCAGGGGATGTGCAGAGACAGCCTGGTTCCAAGCATGAGCAAAACCCCTGCTAGCTAATGTTGGATGCAACTGAAGTACAACGTGTTTGCACAGAGAAGTGGCCCTGATCCCACCCTGGGTGTAACTGAGCCAAGTCCAGGAGGACGGGGGCCTCCAACTCCCAAACCTACTCTCCTACAATTTCCACAGAGCTCTGTCTTGGGGCAGCCAGCTAGGAAGGAAACTGGGAGCGTAACTTGATATAACATCAGTTGTGGTAATAAAAATGTGACTTCACCTGTCATCACTCTTCTTTCAAGTATCTCAGAATGTTTTTTCATATTCTCACTAGTAACACTGGTAAGCGGGTCATTAGTATATTTTCTCTACTAGGGACATATCTACTGATGTGTGGGAGGTGTGGGCAGCACATTGCCCAAGGATGAGGAAGATGGCATAGGTTACTAGAGAAATACAGGCATGGGCAGTGACATAACATTTATGTTGGTGAAAGCTGAGATAATGGTTTTGAAATCTTTGTAGTAGTGGTAGCAAGTACAAGAACCATCCTTTTCCTATCTCTACCTCTTGGTTTGAATTTCTAGGCCCCTTCTCCATCCCTTTTCTGCACCTAGAATGGACTAGCTCAAGATTTAGGTGCCAGCTGCAGCTCAGAGAAGTCCATAACATGCCCTCTGGAAGCCAGGAGGTATGTCCACCAGTATGTGCCTGCTGCTGGTCTGCTGCATTTGGACCTCAGGTGTGGACCCGGTGGCCAGAGCAAGGGTACAATGCCAGGGGGATCCATAATGTGGACCAGTCTTGGAGGCTTTGGGACTAAGCTGCTGCACCATGTGGATGAACCATGGGTCTGTGTCTGTGTCTCCCCTTCCCGGTGTCATACCCCAATGAGTGGTGCCTCCTCTCTGCCCTGTTTTCAAGGAAAAGGGACCTTTTTTAGGTCTGTGAATGGAGGGGAGGGCAGAGGTGCCATCCCAGAACCTGACTGTGCCTGTGGGATGGAGATGGAAACTCTCCCTGTCCTCAAGACTTCTCTTCTGCCTTGACACTGTCACCTGAGGCTCTGGTGCATCCCTGCTGACTAAATTTTGCTGAGTTTTACAGACATCTCCAAGCAACCCCAAAGTCTCCAGGCCACCTCAAACATCTTTATATTGTGGTGCACATTTCAATTCAGATTTTGCCTGTGAATATTTCCATTCACGTTTTCAGCTGCAGACTCATGCCATCCCTAGCCTTTGGCAACTGGACTCAGGCAAGTGGAAATCGGCAGGTCTGGATGATGTGTGCCTGGGGGGTCCAGAAGAGATTGTTGGAGGAGCCACCAGGCCTGCAAGTCTTCCTCAAGTATCCTCAGGCTTAGCAAAACTAGTGAAAAAAACCCAAACAAACAAAACAAAACAAAACAAAAACCCCAAAAAACCAAACCAAACCAAAACAAAACAAAAACCAAAAAAACAAACTCACTTTTCTGACATGTGCTAATATTAAAAAGGAGATACAGGGTTATTGGAGAAATTTGAAACTGCTTAGTTTGACATTAGCTCCAAATAAAATAATGGAAAAGTGAATATGAGACTTGATCAATAAAGTGTAAAAAGGACAAGAATATAGTTAATGGCAATCAGTACTTATTTTTGGTGTTTCACTTCCGTAGAATCATGTCATTTCATTTTCTGATGACTTCCACATTTGGGTGATAAAGTTACCTGAAGGCTGAAAACAACTATGAGTATTTTTTTTATTTTCACAACACTGTGATGTATACCTCATTATAAAACCCAACCAACCAACCCATAAGTAAAACAGATGTTACTGGAGCTTGGCTCACTGCAGTCTTATTTCAGCGACAGCTCCCCACTGAGAACCAGTTTTCCATATATTGCTGGGGACATTCAGCAGGGTTTGATTGGACGCTGGGTCTGATGCTATATATGATTGTTATCAGTTGTGTAGAAGCAAGTAAAAAATCGTTGCTAATAAGGTTTTTAGATGATGCAAAGACAGCTAATTTAATAGAGGTGAATGCAAAGTCATACTCCGAAGGAGGAGGGGTGCAGGCGGTCCCAGAGAAGGGGGCTGCAGTCCCAGCAGAGGTGGCTCCAGAGGAGCTCAGGCATCTGCGGGAAGGAGCATTTCAGTGGGGGCACTTTGGGTGATGCTTGGCCAGTGTGGGGGTCCCAGTGTGTTCCCGTAGCGGTGCTGGGGTGATGCTGGGCAGTGCAGGTCCATGTTCCCCGTGGCTTGTGCTCAAACACTGCACCCAGTCCCGAGGTGCACATTTTTGAAAACGTATGGTGAGCTGGGAGGGTCTCTCAGTGCATCTTGGTGGGATGGGGAGGGACCAGGGGAGGCTGGAGTCCCGCCGCTGCAATAATGATGGCAATAAGGTGAAGGGGACAAAATCAGAAGAAACCGGCACTTTGATCCAACTTTGCTCAGCCACAATAATGGCTGAGAGTTGGTTCACAGTCCCCTTGCAATGAAAATGAACGCGAAGCATCTTACAGTTGCTTTATGGTGTTATGAAGGGGGTGAAGCTGGGTGATCACAGCAGTCCTTTGTGGTGTTAAAGGCCATGAAAAATACACCTTTGGTCCTAGGAACTGCTGGAGGTCAAGACAAGCTCCTCTGAGTGTCATCTGGTGACTTCAGGTGAGATGTGGGGTGCTAGCTTGAAACTAAGCAGCACAATCTTCCCCCAATGGTAGGATACGAACCAGTGAATTTCCTTTACCTATTTTAGCATTTCTGTCATAAAATATGCTTCTCCTTGTCTGATGAATCAATAGCAGCAAAACCCTGTGTTTTGAGTCATGGGCATCTTTGGATCATGAGCACCCTCTGGAGAATTTCCTCTACATAAGTCCAATACAGGAGTCTAAAACATCTGCCCAGCATCACAGCCCTCGCTGCACAATGCAAATTATCAGATGAAATGGGAAGAAAGCGTCAGCTTTCTGTTTGTTTGGTTTGAGATGGGGTGGGGATGGATGGATGGAAGCTGAGTGATCTGTCTCCTGGGTGTGGATCCCCCGGGGTGCACAGAGAGGCTCTATAAATAGCCCGTCCCTTGCTGTGAGAGCAGATTCCCTGGCACCTGCACGTCCCTGCCTTGGGGCTGTGGACAGAAAACCCTCGTTTGTGGCTGGGGCAGGAAAGTGGTGCGGTGCTTGTGCTGAGCGAGCGAGTTCCTGGGCTTTTAGGAAGGTGTAACATCTGCGGAAGGGTTGCAGTTAACGTTACGCCTGCTGTGGCAGGCAGGAAACCTGTGTCGCTGCCAGAGACTCAGCAATGCGCTGCCTGGCTTTGTGTCAGAAAGCTGCTGCCTGGTTAAACCACATTTGAGCCTGTCCTGGCCTTCCCCCGTGCATGCACTGGTGCTCGGCTGGACCTTCGCACTCATCCAGCACCTGCTAGGCGAGAGATGGGTTTCCCCAGGGTCAGATGGGGAGAAGGGGGAAACAGCCTCTCCCTGCTCAGGCTCAGAGGAGGATGCCCTGGTACCACCCCAACTGCATCCACCTCCCATCTGTTTGCGGGGAAGACTGGTCCGTGGTTGCACAAGGCTGACTGGTTCACAACCCCACTGCGTAAACAGGAAGAGGCTGCCCGGAGAGCTTGCGCAGTCTCCATCCTTGGAGGCTTTTGCGACTCAACTGGACAAAACCTTAGCTGACCCCGCTTTGTGCAGGAGGTTGGACCAGAGACCTCCCTGTTCAGCCTGGATTGCTCCGCAGTTCTGTGACTCCGCGAGGGGTTGTTGTGGATTAGGTCTTCTGACAGCGTCAGTGACCCTGTGAGCACATGTACTCAGGACCTGTAACACTGAAGTTTGTTTTACCCTTTCTTTTTAGTCACTGGAAATCTTGTAGGAAGTGCAAGGAACAGGCTATCATGTCAGCCGGCAATTGCGCTGCCCTTGCTCCCATCACCTGTGTCCTGATGGGCACCCCTGGCATGGAGCAGTCTCACCTCTGGATCTCCACCCCCTTTACACTTACATACATGGTTGCTGTCATTGGGAATTTCACACTGTCCTTCATCAACAACACATAGAAAAACCTCCATGAGCCCAGGTACCTTTTCCTGCCCATGCTGGCAGTTTCTGACCTGCTGCTATCCGCTGGCCATCTTCTGGTTTAGTGCTTGACCTGAAGAAACAACTCTTCCCTTACACCTGCTACAAGTGCATGGGCCAGGCTGTGCCCATGCCTGTGGACATCACCACAAAAGTCTGCTGTGGTGTCACGATTGCTGTTTTTGTGATAGGTATGGGTGCTGCACTCATTGCTGCACCTTACCTGCTGATCCTCCAGACCATCTTCCAGCTCCCATCCCATCTGAGCACCTGCAGCTCTCACCTCTTGGTCATATTACTTTTTCCTCCTTTTTTGCACACCATTTTGGGCACCATATTCCTATGTCTGCTCTTATTGTTGTGGCCAACCTCTGTGTGCTTTCCCCCCCATTGTTAAGCCCATCATTTACAAACACGTTCAGAGTGCAGTCCAGGTGCTTTACCAGTGCTGCAGTCGAGGCTGAGCAGGCATCCTGCTGAGCCCAGCAGGCAGGAAAACATTTCTCGGGACTTGGATACCAAAGTTATACTTTTCTTTTGAATACATTGAGACACGCTATGCTAGAAGTGACAGCTCCTGCTTGCCTGGGGGACTGGGCTGAGGGAAGGAGCACAAGCACAAGCCCAGTGTCAGTTGCTTGTGTGAGCTGGACCTACAACAGCCATGGCCAAAGCCCAGTCTGTGCCCTGGCTTGCTGGTCACTGCTTGCTCGCTCTGCTTCTTCAGAGCTTGTGTGACACCCGGATACCTTGTCCGAGCCTGTGCAGATCCCCGGGTCAGCAGCGGAGCTGCGCAGGGTCAGTCATGCAGGGGTGCAGGGAAGAGCAGCAGGCAACAGCATCTACGCTGCAGCAACACGACCTGCACCATGGGGAGCTTCACCTGGGAGTGGTGTCAGCCCACAAGCACAGCCCTCGGGTTTGCCGCTTGGGACCAAGCACCTCCTGCTTAAAACCTTGAAAGCTTCAGCTCTCCGGCAGGCGGGCTGGCAGGAGGGGCAGCAGGCAGGGGTGGTTTTGATTCTTCTCTCGGTAGGAGAGGCTTCCAGCACAGACAGCAGGAACGGCTTTCGTCTGGAAGGACAAACACAGACGAGCCACGTGCAGAGACCCTTGGCCCCCCACACTCAGCCCAGAACTGTGTCAAGTGCCTCCTGCTTCATCCCCCGGGCGCTGCCGTAGCTGTGGGCACCTTGCCCACGCCTGGTGGGCTGCAGACACCCAACGGCCAGCTCAGAGGAGCCACCTGCACAGCAAAGGGCTGTGCCAGGTGATTTCCACCCCAGCACCATCCTGCTCCATGCATGGGGGCTTGACCTGCCCCATGGAGATGCCTCGGTCCCCTCACAGCCGACCGGGACAGCTCCTGTCAGACATGCCTGTCCTGGGGTGTCCCCCCCTCAGCTGTACTGACCGCCCCTGAAGGCCAACCAGGCTTTTCTTACACAATGTGTAAAGCAGGTGAGGAAAACTCTGCCTTCTGTGGGCTGTCACAGCATCTTCCCACCCTGACTTCTGTGCTGATGGGAGGAAGAGGGATAAAATGCAGCCCTGTGGTGCAGTCACTATTTGCAGTGCACAGTGCACGGACAGGAGTGGGAGCAGAGGAAATCGTCCCCCTCCCGAAGGCTTTCCCCTCCAAGCAGGGAGGGCTCCGGGGCTGGCACAGAGACGCAGGGGCAGATGCATTCGGCAAAGCCCACGTCCCGAGTCCAGGCAGCTCCAGAGCTGCAGCGTGGCACAGCACCACAAACCAGAGTGGTTTGCAAAGGTCAGCGTTCTGATGGTTTGCACATGGCAAGTTTTGATGTTTGCCTTTGTGCGGTGGCTTCCTATATGTGTGCCCACAGGTTAGTTATGGTGAGTGCTGTGCTTAAGGCAGGTTAACGTGGAAGGAGACATTTAATCTAAACACCTGCTGGAGTGAGCCTGCTGGCTCATAAAGACAGAACAGCCTCGCCGGTGACCAGTGGCACAGGGTGTTGAAGCTGCTCTGCCCTCGCTGACGGCAGAAATGGGCGGCAGCAAACCCTGCTGCAGCAGCAGCGAAGTGCAGAAAGAGGGTCGCATCCAGAGGTCTGCTCTGGCAATCCGTGGCTGTTAGACAGGGGTGCAGCCTCTTGAGGGCTGGGGTGTACCCCAGGGGATGCTCTGCCTCGAGCTGCATGAGCTCAGGGAGTAAAGCACTCCTGACCAGACACATTTTAAAGATCTCTTAAAAATACCCATCACTGGGCTCAGTGGAGGATAAGCCGGTGGCTTTTGTCCTGTCTGACCTATCTGGGGCTGGTACTAACCCACAGTCTGATTTAGCCTTAAAAAGAACTGCCAGGGAGGAGCAGGGTAATGGCAGCCATGCGGCGTGGTGAGGGGGTGGGCTTGCTCATGGTGAGAGTGGTGATGCAATCCTGCTCTCTGGTCTGGGGTCGGTGTTTAAAAAGGTAGGAAAAAAGTCTGGAGAGGAGGGAGACAGAACAGACATTTTATTCAAGTACTGGAGAAAATACTTGATCTATAAAGGGTGCAAAACATATTAATTTTTAAAGAGCTGTAGAGGCATCTTCATTGCAGGGTGGAAGTCTCAGGAGAAAACATCTGATGCTAAGGATCATTGTAATGCCCTTGAGAAGGATGAATTTGAATGAATGGAAAATGAAGCCAGACATATTCTGATTAGAAATAAAAGCCTTATTTTGAATAATGAGAATAATTAACTGCTGTGAGAAGCTCATGAGAGCAACAGTGACTATACATACATACATATATATATATATATATATGCCCATGTGGAGAGTGGAAGTTATTTGGTACAAAGTTGTTTTCTCTGTTTTCTCTTTGACTTCAGAGTGGTGGAGGACTGGGAAGCAGTCTGTATGCCTGTACATATGTGCATGCTTGCAATGTGATAATTGCCCATTCTCTTTGGAAGGGTTCTTCTAAGCAAGGATAGATGCTGCTGGCACTTTGAGACCAGATACATCATCTTCTCTAGTGCTTGGTGATGAGACTTGTTGGCAGCCACAGTGCCCATCCTACCTCTTCCCTATCACCCTGCCCCATCCATGTTCCCCTTCCCACTGGCGATGCCACTGGAGGAGACCAGGCCGTGCTCCCTCCTCCCAGGATCATGATCTCCACCATCTCATGGTCACCATGGCCAAGGCTGCCTCCAACACTCACATCCCTGACCAGTTCATCCTTGTTTCCAAGTATCAGGTCCAGCAGAGCCCCTTTACTTTTGGCTCCTTCATCACCTGTGCCAGGAAGTTGTCATCTAGAAATCCCCCAAGTGGCTTGAGTCCTGCTGTATTGTTCTTCCAGCAGATATCAGTGTCAACTTCGAGCAGTGAGCAACCCTGAAGATATCCCAGGAGGTGACAATCCATTGACATGTATGCACAGGGGGTGCCAGGAGGCATCGCCTAGTGCAGCACATGAACCATTTGTAAACAACTCATTTGCTTCCTCGGTGAGATATTGCTCCCTGAAGGAGATGGGCAGGAGATATCAGCTTTCCTGTCGCAATACCAGGGACCATCATGTCCTTCTCCTTCCCTGAGTGCCACCAGTGTTTGTACCAACAGCAGCTATGCTGACTGACTGTGGTGTTACCAGCAGCTCCGCTCACCTGCTGGGACAGAGCTCCCTGTTACTTGGCCGGGACCCTGGGGTGGGAGCTGGGACGGCTGAGGCAGGAGGTGTCCACAGCCTGCTCCATCAGGTCACTGCATTCCTCCAGCTGATGGTGAAGCTGTGCACAAAGCAGATGGTGCTGTTGCTGCTGCAGAGGTCCCGGCAGGCAACACCAGCTGCGCTCTCCACCGAGGACATGCAGCAGCAAGGAATCACACAGAAGATGCCAAATTTCTTCCAGCAAACCCAGAACTCAGAAATGGTGGTGGTGGTCTCTAACCCAAAGACCTTGCAGGCTTGGTCACAGACTGAGCGGGGTTTGCAGCTCCTTGTGGTGGAAGCAGCGGTCAGTACCACGGTTGATGCTCCGTCTGTGGGCTATGGGTGATTCCAGAAACTCAGCAAATGCTGCAGGCAACAGCTCTGGGTCTGGCAAATTGTATGAACAATGTCTGAGGAGGAACAACAGCATCTAAACATGCTGTAAATGCTGCATGTGGTTCCTGGGACAGTCTCCAGTCCTCACAAGCTCCAGAAATCAAATTCCAGGAGGAACTGGAGCTAGTCAGGTTCATGACCTTCCTTAATGGGAAAGGAATTTTTAGAGTGGTTGGGAAATTTCATCCTTCTTATTTTCATCCCAGATTTATTTATCTCCTGACTCATTAAAGGAGAGGCACTACCTAGGCACACACTAATACAAGCATCAGAAATAAATCTGGGATGAAAATTAGGAGGAATCCCCCAACTGCTAGATAACTGGGTTGCTCCAG
Source organism: Aramus guarauna (assembly GCA_013400195.1). NCBI lineage: Eukaryota > Metazoa > Chordata > Aves > Gruiformes > Aramidae > Aramus > Aramus guarauna. The sequence continues at coordinate 91,941 of VXBL01006281.1, forward strand.
GTAGTGCAGCAGGGCTGAGCTGGGCAAACACGTTTTACCACGGAGCCGTGTTGCAAACAGGAGGATATGTGTGCCGGTGAGGCAGGATGGGATTACATGCCTGGGAGAGCCCTGCCATCCTGTGCTCCTGATGGGAGGTGAGCACCATGCAGCCCTGAACAGCACATGCTGCTCGGCGCTGGGTCCCCGCCGTGGGTCCCTCGTGCCCTTGCCTTTGTGTGCAACACACATGATAAAGGTTCTCTGCTTGTTGCAGCATGCCTGTGAGATCTCACGGCAGTGTTGGCTCCAAGGCGTCAGTTTTCCCCAGATCCCACTGACGTCCACAGCGGAGCAGGAGGACCATTCCTTTTTCTCGTGTCCATGCTCTGAGACTTAACCAGCAGAGAAAATAGTGATCAAACCCACCATTGCTATATTTAGCACTATTTTTCCATCACTTCTCAGTGAACTAGAGCTAGAGATGAGAGGGTCACCAAGCAGAGGGATGCGTGCCCGTGCTACCGCTGCTGCACCCAGCTGGGAGAAGGGTTGTTGGTGGCAGCGCTGGAGGGACAAATCATGGTGGGGAGAGCAATCTGGCACTGGAGCACTGGCACGGGTGTGCGTGCCAGTGTATTGTGTCCAAAGAAATAATTGCAGAGGAACTCTTTGTTATTGCAAACAAGAGCGCTGGGGCTTTGGAAATGCTCTTCTCTTGGCATGCTGTCTGGATACAGAAACCGTACCACGTCCTTCGGGGAGTTGCCACATGGCATGATTAGCAGATATGAAATGAGCACTCTGCAAATGGATCAGAAGATTTTTGATTAAAAGAAAACTTTTGTAATTTAGAAAATTAATATCAACATCAAAAAACCTGAAAGCTATGAAAAAATGCTAAACAAATGAAGCTGCTGTTCTGGTATGCACCTGGAATTTTTTATTGGCTCCATGAAAGTTAGTCTTTGAATTTTGCGGATGAAGAAATTGAGCAGCAACCTGGGGACCGTGAAAACCTTTTTCCAAGCATCACACAAGCAAGCAATAAAACATTTGATGCTAAAAACAATGTACCTCCTTTTGACTTTGTTTTGAAACAAACATCAGCTTTCTCAGCTGGGTGAGGAAGAGATTTGTTCTGCTAATGGTGCTGGAGTGTGTTTGCTCTGTGAACATGGATATTAAAACAGCATCCAGAAGGATGGTGCAAAGTGTATTGAAATTTCACAGCCTGTGCAATGCTTACCTGGGAAGATCTGCACCGGGGCGATCTTGGGGACAAAGCTGAGATAAGCTCCCAGTGCCCTTGGTGGTGGTGGTGGTGGTGTTTCCTGGTTGAAAAGGTGAGGATGCTCCCGGGCACGGGCTGAAGCGGGGGGGTATTTCCTTCTCAGTCAGCTGAAATCGGGGCTGTCAGGAAGGCACGGGGACTGTGCTGCTAGGAGCCCGTGAGAGGAGGGGGCTGACCCCGGGTGCGGGTGTGCAGGGCTGGCAGCAAAACCACAAAAGGACCCAGAGGCTGATGACGGGCATGGTGTGCTTTGCATCCCTGAAGAAAACCTGGCAGGAGGGGATGTTCACTGAAACGGGGGAGCAAGGTCGGGAGCAGAGAGGGTGGGTGCCTGGGAGCTGGAGATGCCAGCCTGCAAACGGCCAGGTGCGGTGGTCGTCTCAAATGGAAATGGTCCTGGAGTCCCCTGAGCCTGCATTTTCCTGTGTCATGGTCCTTCCTGTGCCCCAGAGACAAGGTTGGCTGGGGACTGTGGAGGCGAGGAAGCCTGAGCTCAGCTCCAAGGGAGGTGCCCCCTCTCCGGGCCATTGCTGCTCACTCTGATGTCAGTGGTGATGTCATAGCACAGGGATGGCTGCATGGAAATTCTATGTGGGCAGGCCACAGTGGGACAAGGACCATGGGGGGACTGCTGAGGTAGTGAGCGAGCAGAGCAGCTGTGCAACATCTGGCTGGTATGTGCATTCGATCTGCACTGTGGTGATCCTTGTCCCTGTGTCACTGCTCCCTCCCGGCAGCTGTCACCACAGCAGGGGCAACAGCTACTCCCCTGTTTCATCTGGCAGCCATTGGCCCCTGTTGCTTCCCACCTTCTGCCAGCACCTCTGCTTTTCAACAGACCAAAGCACAGTCCTGGTCTCAGAGCCACCATGTCCGAAAGCAAAGGGGCAGCGGAGACTAGTCAACCTGTTGTCACCATGGATTCCTCAGATATCATCAAAGTGACTGTGAAGACCCTCAGGCAGAAGGAGCAGTTTGAGGTTGCGCAGAGCAGCACCATCCAGGAGTTTAAGGAAGAAGTTGCCAAGCGTTTCAAAACACCTCCTGATCTGCTCGTCCTGATATTTGCTGGGAAAGTCCTCAAGGATCAAGACACTCTGAACCAGCATGGAGTTCACAGTGGGGTCAACATCCACGTGGTCATCAGGTCCCAAAAGAGACCACAGGATGGCCTGGCAGATCAAGGAAGAGCAACCACCCCGATGAGACCTCCCAGCCACAGTAATTCCAACTTATTCTACTTTGGAAGCATAGCTGACCTGCAAAATCCATGCTTGATCCATCATAACTTGCCTGAGGTATTGACCTCCAGCCAGGAAATAGTGGCTGAGACCATGGAGAACCTTTTGTCTACGATCATCAGTTCAGGCCTGGATCTGAACACCATCAACAACAATACATTTTTGCTAGGGTTCCTCCTTGGGGTGACAGGTGTACATCTCCTAGGCCTGGACTCAACAGACATGTTGGACTTGGTGAGAAGCATTCAAGAACAAGATGTGTGTATGCACAGCCTGATAAGTGAGAGGGTGCAGGGCACCTTTGTGCAGAACATCCTTGACAATGCCGATCTTGTCAGGGATCTCATCATGTCCAACCCTCAGATGCAACAGCTGGCTGAAGAAAATCCAGAGATCCGTCAGATTCTCACCAACCCACATACTATCAGAGAAATATTAGAGGCCTCCAGCAGTCCTGCCATAATGCAAGAGATGATAAGGAACCGCGATGTGGCCATGAGCAACCTTGAAAGCATCCCTGGTGGGTACAGAGCTCTGGAGCAGATGTACAGGGAAATTGAGGAGCCCATCTTGGACGCTGTGCAGGCACAGCTGGGCAACAACCCGTTTGCTTCCTTGGACAGTAACCGGCCCCTGAGTGGAGCCAGGCTACCAGCCCATACTGAAAACTGCAGGCCACTACCCAACCCTTGGGCTCCACAATCCAACAGAGCCACTGATAATGCAGATGATGATGATGGCCAATTTCCCAGCAGCACTGCAGGCAATAGTTTTACCTTGCTGAGTTTGGGTCCTGCAGCAGGTGCAGTGGTACCCAACTCGGGGGAGGTTCAGAGAATGGTTCAGCAGCTAACAGGAAACCCAGAACTCATGCACAACCTGGAGAGTGCGTTAACAAACCCCAACAGCCCAGCACAAATGCTGCTGAACAGCGCTCATATATCAAGAGATGGAAATTCTCCACCTCAAGATCAATGGGCACAGCAGCTGCCACCGGAGATGGAGAGCGCTGAGATTTCATCCTTGCTGAGAAACCCCAGAGCACTGCAGGCGTTGCTACAGATCCAGCTGGGATTACAGACCCTCTCAACAGAAGTACCAGATTTTATACTTAGTTTGGAGAACTCATATGTGGAGCTGGATCTGGAAAGCATGGATGACTCAGCAGAAAGCAGTGAGTCTGAGGACGATGAAATTTTGGCGTCAGACGAGGATGAAACAGAAGGTCAGATAGAGATGGACGAGGAGGTGCCACAGAGCAGATTTAAGAGACAAATGGAGCAGCTCAGTGCCATGGGCTTCCAGGACCAAAGTGCAAACTTGCAGGCACTGATTGATGCAGAAGGAGACATCGGTGCAGCAGTGGAGATACTGGCAAAAGCACCATCATCAAACAAGATACCATAACTGGTTTGTCCAAATGAACCAGCTATAGTACCTCATTTGGTGATGGCTCCATTTCAATCTCATCACACACTAAAAGCAGCAGGGTGCATATTAAGAAGTTGTGTGCTGTAACATTCTTCCGTCTATGAGAATTAATTTCCTCTTGGCTGCAAGGATTTATTGCGTTCAAAAGCAATAGGCAGGAGGACCTACCTGAGTGTGGTGATACCCCTTTACAGACAGAGTCTATGATCCAGGTGTGTATGCAGGGAAAGACATGCCAAGAAGAGGCACCAGAGAGGGAAAATATGCTTTTTTACAGGTTAGGAACTGAGATCCAGAGATGCTGAAGACCAGATGACAAATGAGCTTGGCTCCGGTTTGGACTCCAAATCAAACACTGGCACAGATGTGTTTTTTTTTTTTTTTTAATCTGACCCTACAGAAGAGAGGCAGGGAGCATCTGAGCCGTCTAATTCCTGTCACTGTGGGCATCAGCCTTTCCTCAACTGAGCAAATGCTGTTTTGAAAGTCAGTTTGTTATTTCTGCCACTGCTTCTACTACAGGAGTGAAGTTCATGAGGGTTATGGTAACCATCAGTGGTGGCTGTAAGTCAGATTTTCATCCCGAGTATGTTCACGATTGGTTTTCACCCACCTATTGTTGCACAGAAGTTTTTAGTTTCATACACCAGTTCAGAGCTTCTCCCATTAGCAAATCCTAACCCCTTTGTGCTTTGCTCGGTCACACATGGGGCCAGGGATTAAGGCATCTTCTCCAGACCCTTCCCCAGGACCAGAGCTGAGTGCCTTTGCAAGTCTTGTCCCCTTTGCTTTGCTGTGTGTGAGTCTGAGGGTGTGAGTGGGGTTGTGCCACATGCAGCCGTAATGCTCTTCATGCAGACTGTGATAACTGATGTGGAGCTTAGGCATTCAAGGTTTGCCGCTGCAAACCTGCCCGTAATGTCTCAAAACCACGCAGGGGAGATGGAGCAGCTGGGGCTGGCTGTGCTCCTCTGGACCTTCTTCCCTTCTCCCAGCCTGCCTGGTGTGAACAAGGTCAGGATCAGCCCAGCCCCTTTCCTTTGGCCCTGCTGTCCATTTTTCCACCAGTCCCATCACATCCCTCCCTTCCTGCTCCTCACCCGTCCCCGCTGCCCTTCCACACAAGCCCTGAGTCTCCTTCCTGCTCTGGGTTTCCCACTTATTTCTTCTGCAAACATTTTCTCTCCCAGCACCTTTCCCTTACAATATGTCCAGTGAGAGGTTTTCTACCTGTTTCTTTCACCTTCTCCTCCACCTGCCCCATTTATGGTTCTTCAGTCATTCTTCTTATGCCAAATGCGGAGTTTTTGTGTCTTATCTCTCCTTGCTATTTTGTGTCTTGTTCCTTCTTTCTCCCCACACCCTTTTTTTACATCTTTCTGGAGGTGATTGGAGGATGGGGCCAGGGGACATGGGCTTGATGGTCAGTAGATTGTGGCTGGAAAATGCCCCTCTCTCATGGCAGACCCCATGTGTGACTATGCACGTGCCAGCAGATGTGCTTTGTCTGACCTGCTGGGACAAAGCTAATTCCCAAAGACAGCGTTAGCCTCTGGCAGCAATTGACAAGCTGATCATGGTCATGTCCTCTGTTTTCTGATGGACAAAAGCTTCACCCCTGCCCTCTCCCCTCGACCACAGGGATATAGTTTAGCCTGGGGTGATGATCACAGGTTTGTTGGGGTCCCCATGCAGCAGCCACGACCCGAGGAGTGTGTTAGCTGCACCAAGTCAAGACTTTGTAGACTTCTCCGGTGGTTAAAACTACCACTGATGCTTCAGGATCGTGCTGCTGTGAAATGCCTCTGCTTGGAGCCATGCTTGAAGACTCAAATGACAACGGCTGCTCCTGAAGACATGAGAGGTTGAACACGTGTGCAGAGCCTACATGACCGGTGCTGGGCTGTTTGTTCAAGGTTGATGCTGGAGTGAGATAGGTGTGGGTGGTAGACACCAAACTATAAGGATCTAGATGTGAGTTGTGCATCCAGCCTCCTGCTGCAGCCAGTGGAGGTCTTGGCATGGCTCCGTTCTCAGGCGGAGGAGATGCCCTTGGGCATCTGAGACATCCATGTGGGGCTGGTAGTTGTGACACAGGACCTACAAGACATGTGCATCCCTCTAGATCAGTGGCTGGAGATGAGGAGGAATAGAATAGGGCATCTCAGAAAGTGCATTAAAAATTGATGGAGCATTTACACACAAAAGATTGGTGGAACAAAGTATTTCTTTAAAATGCTTGTGTTTCAAATTCAAGCAGTTTTAAGGTTTCAGTTACAAAAAAGTGTTGAAACACATTTTTACTCTTTTTTTCTTATAAATATTTTGGTAAACCTGGGAGGAACTCATGACAGATGAAGAAATCACTGAATGTAGATATTTTTTCCCACAAAAATGACCTCCTGGCTTTGCTCAGCTTCTGTATGGGATTTTTGGTGTGATATGGCAGTTGCTGGAGGACTGTGGTCCCTTGCAGTCTGCGTGTTGGGGAATGTAAGGGCCATGTGTGCTTGCAGGACAGCACGAGCTCTGCCACTGCTTTTTCATGTTATTCTGTCTTCTCCTTGTCCATGGAGGCAGCTGGGCTGATAAACATCAGCTATCTGTCTCGTTAACAAGCCGGTCCTCATCCCTGGGAGGTGGGCTTTTTTAAAGGTGCCTGGGCACCTGAAGACAAGGCGCACTGCTGGGAGCCTGGCAGGCACAGAACAGCCTGTGTCCGGGATGCTCAGCACCATCTGAATCAGGGTGCTGATCCAGCCCTGGGCAGTACCAGGTCCTGTGCACGGGGATCATGCAAGAGTCTGCTGGCAGAAGCCTCCTGGGGATGCTGTACCCCCTGTGGCTGAGCTTCGGTGCCCACCCGTGCTCCCTGGCACTGGCTCCTTCCCTGGCGCGGGCAGCAGCACGGGGCGATTCCAGGCGCACATCTGCAGCCTGGCCAGGACAATGAGTATCATCTGCCCAGCACCACCCTTGATAGCAGTAACCATGCTTTTGCAGGTCCCTGAAGCAGCGATGCCACTGCAGCATCGATCCGGCCATCCTGCAGCTCTCTCGGCCGCCTGTACCAGCCCCAAGCTCTGACCCAGCCTGGCATCACGTCTAATTTTGGGTAGCATTCCCAAATAAGACTTTGCACGGTGGGACTTCTGTCTTGGGGGGTTTATGCATGTTGAATGCTGTGCTGCACAATAGTTCTTATGGAATTATTTTTTTTATGGTCAAAATCTTCCTGTGTTTCTTCAGGTGTGGGTGTGCTGCTGATCCTGTGACATCCACAGCTGCCTCTGCTTGGAGGCTAATTTGTACAGAAATGATTCAGCCTGCAGAAAATAGTTCCTGCAGTGTTTCTAACCCTCTGTATGGTGAGATTCCTGAGGGGCTGAAGGGAGGGGTGGTCACCAACTGAGCTGGGAACGGGGGGCTGTGTCCTGTCATTCATCCCAGGAGGGCTCCTAAGCCCCAAACTCTCCTCCCAGCACCTAGAGGAGCACAGCCCACAGGTTGCCCCTCTCATTCCTATGGGGAAGCTCTTCCAAATTCCTTTTATTGCATTAATCACCAAGAGCGTTATGTATCACGCTCAATAATCTATTCAAAACATACATTGCTATTTATACATATGTGCTAAGATATTTGCAAAAGTAATTGCATCGAGTTTGTACGCCTGGATGCTTGGCATTTTTCATAAGTCAGACCGCTTTTTTAGGACTCATCACGTCTGTTTTTCCAAAGCTCGACTGTGTCTTGCCACAACCTGCAGAAACATCACGTCAGTCCAACCAGGGCCCCAAGGACAGGAGATGCAAGGCAGTGCGGGTATAATTGATTGCTTGGAGGGAAGGGAGGCAGGGCAGACAGAGAGCCGCACGTTAGGGACCTGCAAGTGTGTCTGCAGAGAGCAACACGCTTATAATGTGTGTGGTGCAAAGGTGGGGCCGGAGGAGTGGGGGGGCAACATCCCAGGGCACGTCTCCTCAGCTGGAGGGCACTCGGAGCTGCCGAGCAGGGCACGGCGCTTCCTGCATCCGCGGGGATCCCGCAGAGGGGTACAGCTGCCCCCACCGCCCCGGTGCTGCAGCCCCTGCCCGGAGCGCAGCCAGGTTCCTCTTAAGGTCAGGGGTCTGGTGAGCTCTTTGCATGGCGGATTTGGTGCCAGAAGGATCTCTAGGATGTTGAGAGTCTGGCGCAGAGATGCCAATTTCCCTGTTAGCAATAATCATGTGAAAAGCCTTCCCTTGCCGACTGGTGAGATCAGCCGCTCTCTAACTGAGATGATGTGTTTTTGAGAGCTGGCATTGCTGAGTTAAAGGCGCCAGGGCAGCACTGGAAGGCAGGATTAAGCCACACACGGGGTGGTGTACAGGAAAGCAAAGCCAGTTTTGCAGCTCGCCTGGGTCAGCTGCGGCATCCCACGTCTTGCTCCCGCAGGAGAGCTGCCGACGTGCTCAGGCTGTGCAAGAGAAATACTTCCATTATTTTCATTCTCTTGTGAGGAGACAAGGAATCACCAATGAAACCTTTCTCTGCCACCCCGTTTTTGTTTCCCTGACCTCTCTCCTGAAGGCTGATGATTTGTGGGGGAGGCTTGCCCCATGGATGGCAGCGAGGGGGGCTCCATCCCCTTGCCCTCCGCGGCACCGGGAAGCCGCATCCTCGACCAGAGCCCTGGTGCTGGGTGCCGGGGATGTGCAGGGCAAACCAGCGGTGTTTGCAGCTACAGGCGTCAGAGCTGCTCACAGCTAAAACCTGCAGTCAAGCCAGCAGACTTCTGCAGACATTTTTGTAATCCTTCGGCAGCGCTGTAGGAATGTGATTTTTTTAATAGCCTTTAGTTTAAATTAGGATTAAAAGATTTTAGGAAAGAAGAATCCGAGGGGCTACTCAGAGGTAGCTGTAGGAGATTCATCTGTAGAGCCGTATTTGTATTAACGCAGATTTATAGTGGCGATTAGATTACAGAGGAAGGGGTCTGATGCTGAGAGGCTCCTCTGGTGCACTGAGGTTCCCACCTGCAGGTGCAGAGGATCCTTGCTTATCTGCAGTTTAACATCTGAATTTTGCAAAAGATGACTAGCTTTTGGTATGACAGCACAGAATATATATGCTATCAGCATTAGAAATATTTTATCTGTTAATATACCACATATATTTTATTTCATGCAACACTTATACTGAATTGTTTTAAATAATTTACAGAATTAGATAGTTATTATTTTGACTAATTTGATTTTTATGGACAGTCCATTGCCATGTTTTGTTTCTGTGGAGCAGACTCCTTGGACTTTCTTGGTTCAGGATATTTTAGACGTGAAAAGTTTGTCTCTCATTGAGAGTGAACAGGGAATCTGTCATTTAAAATACAATTGCATTCTCATACATGGAGTCAATATTTTGGTCTGCAGCAACCTCACAGTTTTGTTTTTAAGTACTTGCATCACTTTCTCATCTCGGCTGTGTTTCGGGTAATTCCTATTTTGAGTTTTGATATTTAAGAGCTGACTGTTATTGTAGAAGGTGCTGAAAAAAAAAGTCATCCTGTTTTAGCTTGTGTGAGTCTGGGTCTGATCCAGCCTCCAGTGCTCTTTAGACCTCTCCAGGGCAGCAGGACATCCCTTTCCTTGGCTGGTGAGGGAACTCCATCTCACACAGATTTTCTTCTGAGCCAAAAGTCTTTCCAAATGCCTCGTTAAATTTTATTTCTGCTAGATTTGCATTGATGAAGAGGTGCAAAGCAAGTTGAATTGGGTCCTAGAACCAAAAGGAAAGGGAGAGAGAAGTTTGGAGATAAGGCAGGAACATGAGCAGCCAACTTCAAACCTAGAGCTAATTTTGTTCGCTAACCTGGTGTGAGTTCAGGTACCTTAAAACTCCCAGTTCCTGATGTCTGAGAACATCTTGTGCATCCCTGCAAACACTTCACCTTTCCTTCTCTTGATCCTGACTTCTTCCTCCTACTCTGGACTTACAGAACATTGATTTGTGCAATAAGGGTTGGTTCTGTCACCATTCACTCTGGTCTAAGTGGAAGTACTTGGGAAAAAAATACGCTTACATTGTGTTAAAATCAAGTGAGGAGAAAGTTTGGACGTTGCCGTCTGCACATATTAGGAATGTGAGTACATGCTGCAATACATTGCAGACGATGGTTTGTAATTTGGGTTCATACCTCTGGCTGTGGCTATTATCAGATCAGAGGCGATACAAGGCATTTGGTAGAGATGGAAGAGCTTAAGCATCTAAAATAATGTTCTGCAGTGTCTCTGCCCTTGCTTCCAGGCGAAACATGCCACCATTCAACCTTACCAGCTTGACGCCAGCAACATTCATCCTGGCTGGCATCCCAGGCATGGAGAAGTCGCACATCTGGATCTCGATCCCGTTCTGCTCCATGTATCTGGTGGCCCTGCTGGGAAATGGTGTCGTGTTGTTTGTCATAAGGACAGAACGTAGCCTCCACCAGCCCATGTACCTCTTCCTGTCCATGCTGGCCGTTGCTGACCTGATGCTGTCGAGCACAACGGTGCCGAAGATGCTGGCTCTGTTCTGGTTCAGCGCAGGGGAGATTTCCTTCGGCGCCTGCCTGACCCAGATGTTCTTCCTGCACTTCAGCTTCTCGGCAGAGTCGGTGATCCTGCTGGCCATGGCCTTTGATCGGTTTGTGGCCATCTGTTACCCCTTGCGGTACATGGCAGTGCTGACCCAGTCAACCGTTGTCAAAACCGGGCTGGTGGCTTTAGTGAGAAGTTTCTGCATCATTTTCCCGTGTATATTTCTTCTGAAAAGGCTGCCGTTCTGCGGGCACAACGTCATCCCGCACACCTATTGCGAGCACATGGGCATCGCCCGGCTGGCCTGTGCTGACATCTCCATCAATATCTTTTATGGCCTCGCAGTGCCTTTTGCAGCAATAGTGGTAGATTTTGTACTCATTGTTGTCTCCTATGTCTTAATTCTTCTGGCGTTATTCAGACTCCCTTTCAGGACTGCCCGTCACAAGGCTTTCAACACCTGCAGCTCTCATGTCTGTGTTATATTATTTTTCTATATTCCTGCTTTTTTCACTGTTTTAACACACCGCTTTGGTCAGGGAATCCCCCACCACATCCACATTCTCCTGGCCAACCTGTACGTGCTCATCCCCCCACTGCTGAACCCTGTGGTGTATGGTGTGCGGACAAAACAGATAAAAAAGAAGGTTGTGAAAATGTTCATCTACCTCAGGAGACATTTGCTGCAAGACTAGGAGTGAGATGTCACTATGGGAAAGTGATGAACACCTTGGTGGGACTCCAAGCTCCCCACCCCAAATGCTCTCTTTGCACTGTGTCGGGCAACATGCCCAAGTCTTCTGCAGTCACAGTCAAATACAGAACACCCGACGTCCCCGCCTCACAGTTGGTAGAAAATGCCAGACAAAAGACAAAAGTCAGGATCTCCAACTGGCCGTGGAAGGAGAGTGATCAAAGAAACGAGAACTTACCCCAGATACGTCAGATGGGGAAATGTCCTACAAGGTGGAGGTGGGCAGCTTTCACTGTAGTGTGACAGTAAATCTACATCTCGGCAATTTTCGCTGGAGTCAGGTGAAAAGACATGTAATTATCTGGTTCTTCTGAATCACAGGTGTGTAATGGAGTTAATTTTAGGAATTGCTTCTTTACTAAAATTCATAGTATCGGAAAAGTCTCTGAAAGGAATAACACAGAAATAAAAGCAAGTGTTGCATGTTAGCAAGCATGGGGTCTCTTTATTCCTTATTGTTTGACCATGCTTTGAGTAAACACATAGGTGAAAAACTGTTCCCAAAAGAACACATGAAACTATTTTTTAATAAGATAGGTTATAACAGAGGAGGGGGATGCTTCGGAGGCATCAGGTCAGGTATCACAGCTGTACCTTTGGCTCCAGAAGTGCCAGTCTCTGCTCCGACAAACTCCCAATGCTCTGCGTGTCCTGTCCGCATGGACCCCAAAAAGCTGCCCCTGTGAGAAACTGCTGCCTCTGCCCTTTTTAAGGAGGAGCTGAGAGCTCGGTGATGGGCCAGAGCAAGATGGAAAGAGGCGATGAGGTGGGAGCAGAGCTGCAGGGAAAGATAAGCTGCTTTCTTGCACTGGGGAAGCACAGGAGGGCGATGGTCCTCGTCCCTGGGGCTGAACCTGAGGGATGGTGGCTGCACCTCCCATGGGGCTGGAAGAGGGAGATGCAGCCAGGACAGAGGGGAAAGGGGAAGGAGAAGGGGNAATGTCCTGGTGAGGTCACCGAGGTGCTGGACACCTTCCCTGTGGCTGGAAATGAGCAGCTTGAAAACTTCACCCTAGCAGAGGGTCCTTTCCAGATGTCTGTGGGTAACCAGGTGGTTTTGCTGATGCTCAAACCCCACCAGCACCTCAGGGAGGTCAGTGCTGGGCATTCATTTTGGGATACAGCTGCCAGAACAGGGACTCAGTGGAAGTCTCGGTGCTGCAGCGAAGTGTCCTGCCTTTGGTGGCATGTGCCATCGTTGCTGGCACTCAGCGTCTGCCAAAGTCCTGTTTCCCGGTTCGGCAGTGTATGTGCTAAAATGGGAACATGGTGCGTGGACCACATCGTGATGAGGCACGAAACGTGTGTGCAAAACTGTGCTGGAGAACTTTTGCCTCCTGCAACCAAGCGCCGTTCCTCTCGTGAGACATTAGCACTAACCTTCCCCGCAGCACCAAACTTCACCTTCCTGAGAAAACAGCGTCTCTGATGGTGGTGTGCCAAATTCTTTGGGGCCAAACCTCACCGTACCTTTTCTTGTCAATCAAACAGCAAACCTTGCTGCCATTAGCTGAGTGAAACCAGTCACCACAGAAATGTGTCCCCGTGTCCCTCGCTGTGCGAGAAGCATGTCAGGGATTGAGTACAGGCGAGATGCTTTCAACAGGCTCAGGGTAACCCATGACCGTGCTGGGGTGACCGAGTGTCTGGCAGTGATGCTGCAAAACTGAGTCCTGCAGGCAGCAAACAGAGCACCAGCAGCAGCAAAGAGCTGCACGTACCCGTGAGAACGGAGAGGGTGATTTCAAACTGTTTGGAAGAAGGATGCATAACCTCTGTGGGCCACTGATCTTCCATTTCAGGGATGAATAATGGTGTGTTCACAGGTTAGAGAAGTCTCTGGCACCTAGAAAGCAGAGATTAACTAAGCATTGAAACAAATTATTGTTCTCAAATCCTAAAAATATTCTTGCTCGGAGTGATTGCTTTCCTGGAGTATCTGGCCAAGAGCTTAAAAGTCTCTTGGGCTTCACTTTGCAACAGCAATGGGAGGAATCAGAGCAACGCGTTCCCCAGAGCAGAGCTGCAGGCTTGGGCAGAGGCTGCAGAGCATCTTGGAGCAGCCTCGTGCAGTGAGTTGTGTGACTGATCACATTTACTGTCAGCTCTTTTGTTGCTAAAATGCCCTTTTCATTTGAGTTCCTATATCTAAAAATAGCCCCCACAATATATAATGCCATTCTAAGGTGTAACATAACGGTTTTATTTCAGTAGTTTGCCTTCATTTCTTGTTAGAGATAATGCATGGGGTTGTTATTTAAGGAAGAAATAAGTAAAAGTTGCGACCCATGTTACTTGTTGTGGTTTAACCTGGCTGGCAGCTAAAACAACCACAGAGCTATTCGCCCCCCCTCCCCCCCCCCGGCCTCCAGTGGGATGGGGGAGAGAATCAAAAAAGAAAAAAAAAAAAACAAAACTCCTTCAATCAACGTCTTCAGTTTAACTTGTGTCTTGGCTGTCCTTTCTCAGTAATACTTGGAGGCTACTTTCCTCTTGCTCAAGTTCCCTACGGAGCTGACCTCTCAAAAAAGCCCTTTTGTGTTTGCTTCTTGAGTTTTGGAGTAAGCAAGTGTTACTTCAGTTGTGATGGGACCTAGGTGCAGACTTTATTTTTAATTTTACTCCTGTTATTCACATTGTTAACTATACATATTGTTTGTATAAGGTTATTCATGACCTATTTGCTGTAATATTAACACTTTCAGTCAGCTCTTCCCTGTCGCTGGGGTTGGGACCAGGAAGACCAGTGATGGAGAGGATCCTTCCCCTCTGCTCAGCACTGGTGAGGCCACACCTGGAGCACTGTGTCCAGTTCTGGGTCCCCAGTACAAGACAGATGGACAGACTGCACTGAGTCCAGCAAAGGGCCACCAAGATGATGAAGGGTCTGGAGCATCTCTCCTATGACGAGAGGCTGAGAGAGCTGGGACTGTTCAGCCTGGAGAGGATGAGGCTCGAGGGAATCTTATCAATGTGTGTCAATTCCCACCTGATAGGAGGGAATCACACAACGGTAGGGGTTGGAAGGGACCTCTGGAGATCATCTCGTCCAACCTCCTGCCCAAGCAGGATCACCCACAGCAGGGTGCACAGGATGGTGTCCAGGCGGGTTGGGAATCTCTCCAGAGAAGGAGACTCCACAACCTCTCTGGGCAGCCTGTCCCAGTGCTCGGGCACCCGCAGAGGGAAGAAGTTTTGCCTCATGTTCAGGTGGAACTTCCTGTCTTCCACTTTGTGCCCGTTTCCCCTTGTCCTGTCACTGGGCACCACTGAGAAGAGTCTGGCCCCTTCCTCTTGACATCCATCCTTTAGATACTTATAAGCATTGATAAGATAATGAAGATGAAAGCACCAGACTCTTTCCAGTGGTGTCCAATGATGCAATAGGAGATAAGGGGACAAACTGAAATACCGGAAATTCCTTTCAAACACAAGCAAAGACCTTTTTACTGTGAGGGTTGTCAAGCACTGGCACAGGTTGCCCAAGGAGGATCTGGAGTCTCCATCCTTGGAGATATTAAAAAGCTGTCTGGACATGGTCCTGGGCAACTGCTCTGGGTGGCCCTGCTTGAGCAGGAACAGGGTGACCTCCAGAGATCACTCAGCCAGTCTGAATTTGTGATGCACTTGCCTGTGACACCCACAGAGTGGAACAAACAACTGGCAGTCAGTGGCCATATATGAAATAGAGAAGACCAAAATCACGGCTAATGTAGATTGACTTAGATCCTCAAAAGTCTCTGAAGGCACCTTAGATCTTGGCTGTTGAAGAAAGATATCTAAACTGCACCTGTTCTGCTGTCTAGGTCTAGCTTCACCACACAGAAACACTTTCTTTCTGAAAATTTTCTACAACACAAGGAATAGTCAGTGATGAACAAGTGGTTGAGAAACCATCTAAATCCAGGAGCTGCTCTGCTTTCAGCCTGGTCTGTTGTAATGGAAACTGCCCCAACTGTTTTAGCACTTAATATCTTTCTTTTCTGTTGGTGCAAATCTTGGCATTCTTTGTCTTGCTATGTATCCCAGATTTCAACAAATAATTAAAAAAGAAACTGTCTTTAAAAAAGAAACTGTCTCAGTTCCAAAACCAATCAAGTCTCACTTGGCTCCTAACCTTGCTGTGAAGATGATCCAGCATGGTCGCAAAGCTGCCAGGGCGAAATAAACCAGTGCTACAACACTCAGCAAACAGCACATTTACAGCATTGTCACCGGTTCCCTTGTAAAACAAAGATGATGCATTTCTTTTTGACAGGAATCAGTGATTCTATATAGTTTTGAGGTCAAAAAAAATCTAAGTTTGGCTTTGGTTTCTAATGTTTGAATTGCATTAGGTCGAACTACTAATTTGGGTTTATTTTATACTGAAAATTCTGCAAGTCTGCCATCGTCATGTAAAACACTCTTTGCATGTATGTGTCAAATCTAGGCTGATATTTTGCAGTAAGTTTATTTTAGGAACATGTGTCCTGTCCTGAATGTTGCTCCTTTAGAAAATAATAAAGGAACTGTTTTCCTGGATGGCTGGAGAATTGAATAAACACTTTGCTGATCAATAAAACCCTTTAAATTCAGCTGGTGAACCTGCGGCAGTCTAATTGCCAGCAGATACAGCCATGTCACTGACTGCACAGCCTCTGCAGAAATGTTCAGGAGGAATGATTTCCTGCATTTTCCGAGTGAGTGGAGGATGCGGATGGCCTGGCAGGGTCTCACCAGTGGGATCCCACTGAGCCCAGACCTACGGAGCAACATTATGAAACGTCACTGGGGTCCCTGGGTCACCAGCACTGCTTCTGCAAATTAATGCAAATCCACTTCCATCTCAACTCTACTAGTGGCTTGAATCAATAGAGGTCAAAACTCAGGTGAAATCAAACCCTGGGCTGTAATTTGCAAGGCTATTGACACCTCCAGAAACACCAGTCCCGGCTCCCTCGGCGCGGTGCGTAGCTCTGTGCTGGGAAAGCAATCTTGCTCACTAAGACACCTGCTAAATTGGAATAGGTCCTGAGCCAACACTGGGATAAATGATGTCCTATTTCTACTTAGTCCATAATTACTTTCTATAGTAGTTACCAAACTGTAGACGTGTTTCAGTTACACGTGTCATGCAGCATACTTCTCCAGCTCTGGGTCGTGCCTAACCAAAGTGAGGTTTACATCAGCCTGGCTCAGCTGTAGAAATCGGACAGTTTAGCCTCTGGTCCAGTTCATCATCCAGGGCAGGCAGAGGGCAGGCAACATCGGAACAGTCTGCTTGGAAAGTGATGCTGCAAATGGAAGTGCTTATAAGAATATGGTTTTGTTTTGTTATCTCCATTAGTTTTGTCTTGGACTTGAAAGACTCAAGCTACGTCAGTCACAGAGGCTCATTGCCAGAGGTTCATTTTGGGGACAGACTTTTTAGTAGGGCCTGTAGTGATAGGACAAGGGGTAATGGTTTTAAGCTGAAGGAGGGTAGATTCAAACTAGATATAAGGAAGAAATGTTTTAGGATGAAGGTGGTGAAACACTGGCGCAGGTTGCCCAGAGAGGTGGAGGATGCCCCAAAGCTGGAAACATTCATGGTCAGGCCAGATGGGGCTATGACCAACCTGATCCAGTTGAAGATGTCCCTGCTTGTGGCAGGGGGGTTGGACTAGGTGTCCTTGAAAGGTCCCTTCCAACCCAAACCCTTCTGTGATTCTGTGATCCTATGATTCTAAAGACTCTGCTGGTACCTGGCTCACCTGGAGAGCTCTCAGCATCATAGTCCCACTGGACCGCTCCACTGTCTCCTGGGTTTTACTGGCACATTGGGATGCCAACATGACTCTTCTCTCTGGGACACAGCCTGGGAAAGACCACTTGACTCACCACACCTGGTTCCCATCACATCCCACCCCACTCGCCTACTCCAGGTTTTCACAAAAATTAATGTGGACGTTTGGTCCAGGAGAGACAAAACAGTGACTTGGCACAGCATGTCATCTGCACACTGCAGACAGAAATGGCCCTGCCACCATGGGGTAAACTCAAACCCTTGCAGAAAAGCCGGGAGCCATGGGAAGAGGACAGAAAGCCTGGGGGCTAGTGGAGGGCCGATGTCCAAGGGCAATGGACGTCCCTGCAAGAAGCAGCATGTGGCACTTACTCCACACATTGCACTGAGCAGTGCTAGCAGCTCTGACCCCTGGGCAAGCCTTCTCCTGAGAAAGCTCCCCTCTCTCATGCAAATCCTCTTGCAGAAATCAGTCTTTAATTGCTGGGTGTGAATTCCTCTTGATGATGGTGGAACTGGAGATAACTAGAAGGACACCCCAAAGAAGAAAGTGCTTTTGTCATGGGGCTGTCCATGGCAGTGCAAGCCAGCAGGCAGCGTGTGCTGACACTTAGGGAAGGAGATGTGAGTGTTGCAAACCCTGGAGATTGTGTTAGTGCCAGTACTCAAAGGAGGGGGGATGAGCACCGTGCTTCACTGCGGACAGTGGGAGCCCAGAGACAAAAGGGCAAGATCTTGTGTAACACCAAATTAGGTGGCCAGGTCCAGGGAATAAGGGAGACTTCAGAACACCCCTGAGCCCTTGGAGCAAAGGGAAGCACAAAGCCTCTGTTGGGGAGGACAGGACAGGGTCTCTGGCACAGGGAATATGGCAGAGACCTCCACTGAAATCGGAAAGTGAGAGGAACCCACAGGGACTGGGTGTGTTTGTAAGGGTATGTGAACCGCTGCTGACATCTCCAGAGCACCCAGCAGAGAGCAGTTTTCACCATCAAGCATCCGTCCGGGTACAGCTCATGGGGTTCACAGTCCCCCTGAGGGGGTGGCAGCTGATCGAGGCTGGTCAGGGGCAAGCCCAGGTGTTGTTTTGGGATTTATCCTGATGATATCCTTATGATTTTCCATTGTTTCATTAGTGTAAATCATGGAATCACAGAATCATTTAGGTTGGAAAGGACCTTTAAGATCACCAAGTCCAACCATTAACCCAGCACTGCCAGTCCCACCACTAAATCATGTCCATAAGCACCACATCTACACGGCTTTTAAATACCTCCAGGGATGGGCACTATAGAGGAACAAAAAGACAACGTGACTGTGAATGCAGAGTTACCAGTGACTGTTGGGCATGGAGGGGGCACAGGGCAAACGCAAGACACAAAGTTCAGAACTTCGGGTGCTGTGAAAAGGGCTGCAAGACTGAGGCTGAAACTCGGTTAGAAAACCAACACAAAAGCTGTGCTTGTGAGAGACATTCCAACTTAACCACCCGTGTTCAGGTCCGGAGAGGAAAGTCTGTGCCTGAAAACTTGTCTCTTCTGTCCATGTGCACAAACCTACCTGCAGAGGAGACAGGTTGCCTAGTATGTGAATGATTTAACCTATTGCAAAAGAAGCTTTCCTGATTTTTGAAAGGCTGAACGCACAGTGTAATTTCTATCAGCACTCTTAGCCTGCCTCGGGAGGACTTAATTTGCCATAGTTGGAAATGTCTGCTTTTCAATGAGTTGCCCGCTGCTTTGTATGCAAGCAAGCGAGCGATTTGATTCACATCTATGCTTCTGGGTCTGCATCTTCACCTCTGTGCTCACAACCTCAGCTGCACAATAACAAATATAACCTTGAGGTGGTCCAGTTTACTATCTTCTAAGGGAAATGGAAAAGGTCAGATTGTCTTTTGATGTGCTATATGGAAGAGGAATTTCCTGCATGAAGTTTATCAGAAAAAATATTGCAGTTTTCAGGACTTTATACCAGGCACAGGGACATTTAATCCTTAGCTTCCCAGCCCTTGACACAAATAAAGCCGGAGAAATTAATTGCAAACAAGACAGTCATATATTGTTTAATGACCGAGAGTTGGCAGGGAAAGTGTAGTGTGCTTGGCAGTCTGCATTTGGCTGCTGATGGAACGGTGGCACACCACTCTCAAAACCTGGCAGCTGAGTTAGACAGGGGGCTGTGCTGGGGCAGCGGCAGGGAGGCACAGCACTGCCAAGGAATGCTCCTGAAAAATCAGTGCAACGCTCTTGTGTAAATCTGACACAGTCATCGCTGCAAATACAAATACCTGCTGCAGAAAGCTGTTCACAACTGGATGGAACCAACTAAGGAGCAAGGTCTGGCGACTCAAACATTAAGAAAATGATGTTTTTGTTAGTGTATGTTATATCCGGTGGGTTTGGCACTGCAGGTAAGTGGTCCAGGCTGTGCTGGTCCTTGGTAATTGTGTCTCCTGGAACGCTTCAGTTGCACAAAAGATCTGAGTGATTTACACCACTACTGTCCCAAGCTGTCAGGTGCTGGATCTCTAGGAGAGAGAAGCAGTCTTAATGCAGAAGTAAAGCAAACTGTTTATTTGTAAAGACAGTTTATAATTTACAGCAGCTACCTCTGGTCCTGTGCTTTTGGAGGAACAGGAGACCTCCAGCTGGTCTGGCTGACCAACATCAGCGTTTCGACTTTCTTCTCACAAAGGTGTCCTGTAGATTTTGAACGTTTCCTCACAAACGTAAAGACCTGGTTTTCTTTCTACAGACCGTATGTTAGCGTAAGCTGATGCCAGGATGTAAATGTCTCTGAGGTGGGCAGGGACAGAGTTGCCTGCTATTTCAGGAAGGTGGGACACTGCGCATGCCAAATGCAAAAGCAACAACTGCCTTGCTCATCACGAAGACTAGATTAGACAGCATCCATCACGGACATAAGACCCAAACTATTCACAAAAGGTGCTTATAAAGATCGTGGTTGTGCATACTGTGCAGCAGTTTACCTCTCTGCAGTCTCTAGGAATCGTAGGCAGTTGATACAAGAATCCTCTGAAGTGTATTAAATGATAAAGGAGAGAAGGCTGAAATCACCTACTACAGACCACCTTCTCCTGTCTACATTAGTTATGGTGCTGCAATTTCTTATCATTGCAAGTGAAATAAAATATTTTGGGCTACTTTAAATGTTTCCAGGGTTCTTGTCAGAAAAAAAGAAGTCCAAACAAGCTTTGTGTTAAACTATTTATATTTTGTCAAATTAAAAAAATTCTGCTCTGTGAAATGAACAGCCAAATTTTCTTTCACATCTGCTGCCTAACAGGCAGTGTAACAATATTTTTCATTTTTGTCTTCTTTGCTCTTTTAAAAGACATTTTGCGTGTTATATGTTTAGCATATTTTGTAAAGGAAAGACATAAAAACTGTCATCACAGAGTCAACATCTCAGGCAATAAAACGTGAAATTTCTTCCACTGCAAAGGAGAAAACGGTGTGCAACAGATATCAATTTCCTGGGTAGTATGCCACTCTCAATTTTTTTAAATGCAGCCTCTCAGGTAATGTAATAAAAATAAATAAGCAAATAGGTTCTGGGTCTAGAAATCATACAGGAAATAATGTTTAATAACTTACTACGCACATTCATCTTCTCTTGCCATATTCTCATTGTGTTTACATTGATTTGATGTACAGGGCAGCTGTAGTATTTCACATCTCCCAGTGTTCAAGAGTATAAAGTAGTGATAAAATGCACATTAAAACCAAACGATCTCTGCAATAGAGAAAGAAATACAGATAATGCCATTGCCTAATGGCTGAGTCTAAAGACCAAAAGTTTGTGGGCTGGTTAGACACATGGGTTTACTGAAAGCCCAATTAGAGGGATGATTCCAAATTGCAACGCAGTGAAGTCATCCCAGTGCCGAGGGTGGCTGCTCTTAGGGTCGCGATCTCCCCACTGCAGGATGGGGAGAGGGGTGAGAGTCCATCCTCCCCGCAGCCGCCACCGCGCCCCGGCAGGATGCGTGCCCACGGTCCCCGGCTCATGCAGTCCCTCCTTGCACGCCTCATGTACACGCAGCTGGGGCTGGGCACGGCACGAGGGGTGCACGGGTCATCAGTGTCTCAAACGCTTGTGCACCCACGGGCGTTTGATGGGCTCCTCTGATTCTGCTGCTGGACACGACGTAAGGACCTGGGTGTCTGCCCCGAGCCGGACTCACGCCGGTCTGTCACATTGCAGTCTGCAGACACTGCCGTAACTGGAGGCTGGCTGTATCTGTTATCTCAGTGTATTCTGACTTCATTTCCAGTGATATTATGTGGGGGGAAGCTGAAGATACGTGGGCATACAGCAGTTATGTGTTTGAACTTAGCAGCCCCTGCTTCAGGCAAAGCACAGAAGGTACAGAATTCATGTCTTGAGGCCCCAGATTTTGTTATTATTGCTGGGTGTAATGTTCTCTGTGGTTATACAATGGCCCACATGTTCAAAGGTGACTAGAAATGCTTGCTAACCCATTGTTCTTATACTCAGCTTGAAAATTCTTCATATATGGTGGTTTTCAAAAAAGCACTTGGGTCTGTCTTCAGCACTGGATCACAGAGAAACGTTTCAGTTTGAGTACCATAACATTAATTCACCCTAAATCAGCAGGAACTTCTGCACTTTGAAGGTACAGCTCATCTGTTCATCAGCCTAGGTACTTGTAAAGGAAGATGCTCTTCAGTTTGAGGCAGGTCTCTGCTGTCATTCTCACACGCTGCTCCATCCCCCAGAGGTGCAACTTGGCAGGCTGGGAGATGGTGATGCTAAGGGCTGTCACGATAAGCAGTGGCTGCACAAGCTGCTCTGTGAAAACAAAACATATACACAGGTCAGCCTGTCATTAGAAAAAGGGGAAGACGTGTAAAATCACAGAATCACAGTCAGAAAAGCACAGAGTAAAAAGGGCAAGTGCGCCTGGGGAACAGATACAAATGGGATGGATCAGTCTCCAGTCTCTTCCTCAGGCTGTGAGCTCAGGTCTCTGGGCTTGTTCCCAAAGCAGATCCACAGCAAACGGATGGGTATGCTGAGTGCAGCTCACAAACCTTTAACTGTACTGTTTTGGTTGGTTTGTTTGTTTTTTTTCTGGAGGTTTGGCTGCCACCTTCAGCTCAAGGCTGTCTTAGTCTAACAGAGAAAACTTGAATTGTGACCACTCAAGAGGACTGAGCTTTGCCTGTACAAGGGAAGCAGACAGATGTCTTCTATTAATTGCAATGCCAGCTTAGTTGAAATGGATGCAAGAACTCGAGAATGGCTTGCAGTATTCTTTGAGAGGTTTTTCCTTTGTGTCTGAAGCTCACCAATTAACAGTACTGTGGCTTTCACATTTTAGACAGAGATTTTTCAGAGGTGTTTAATGGACTTTAGGTGCCAAGCCTTTAATTCCACTGGCTGCTAGGCAATAGACCTTATTAAACCTCCCCAGTCCAGGTGCAAGTAGAGAGCAAATACACATTGGAATAGAGCCTGTTGCATTCCTTTTAGGGAACATCATGGTAGCAGTAAATAATGGTCTTATGCTAATGAATCATTCCTTCCAGAATTAAGATTTGCTCATCTTTGATTCTGTAGCGTGTGAGTCATTGTGACTAAGCCATATACGCATGTCTGTGTGCCTGAGAGATGCCTGAAATAATGTGCTCCTTGCAGGGGACCTGCTGGAGCCACGGCCAGTCCCAGCATCTCCCCACCCTGGGGCACATGAAGCCTCGCAGGGTTTGATGTTGCTCCAGTTCAGGCTGACTTCATTACCTGGGCATGTGAAGTGTGGAAAGTGTGGGCTGGGGAGGTGGGGTGCTTGAAGTGCTTAGGCACTCACCTAACTCTGGTGGGACATTCATGAGCCAGAGTCAGGTCTGGGCACACAGCGCTTTGCAGGGTTGAGCCCTGTCAAAACAGTGAGAAAATGCACCTGGAAATTCTCATCTGCCTCCCATGAGGTTCCTTAAAAATACAAATTCCTGCATGTGGGACAGAACAGCCCCTGCATTGGGATGGACTGGGACTGACTGTCTGGAGAGCTGGTCTTCAGAAAGGGCCTGGTGGGCAGCAGGATGGACATGAGTCCTCGGTGTGCCCGTGCAGCAGTGAAGGACAACTGCAGACTGGGCTGCATTTGTAGGAGTGTCATCACCAGGTCAAGGGAAAAGACTTTTCCCTTTAATCAGCAAGTGTGTGACTGCATCTGGAGTGCTTTGTCCAGCTGTGGAGCCTTTCATAGATGCAAAAATAATGATAAACTGGAGCAAGTCCAGGTGAGACCACTAAGAGGGTCAGGTGGCTGGAGCTCACAACAGACAAGGAGAGGCTGAAGCGACTGGTGGGTTTGGTTGTTTTTTTTGACCAGAAGAAAAGAAGGCGAAAGAGGTTTTTAATTAAAGCCTTCCAATACCTGAAAGACAGTACAGAAAAAAATGGAGTCAGACTTGTCAGAGATGAAAAGACAAGAGGATTGGGACAGAAGTTGCAGTAGCGGAAAATTCAGTTGAACAATAGAGGCAAAATTCTTCTTCATGGAGGGTGGGACCTCAGTCCTTTGAAATTTTAAAAAAATCCATGGACAAAGGCCTGATAAACCTTAGTAGATGTTAATACTCTGAGCCAGTTCACAAGTTTATAAATTAATTTTGCACAGGTGTATTGAACCTAGTGGGCGAGAATAAAAGCAGGCAGACCTTTCTCCGGCAAAACATGCATGGAGCCAACCCTCACAGATGTGTCCCCATATAATGCCACAGACACCAGGGAGTCTGTCTGCTTCAGGGGACCCGTGGTAACACCATCCCAATTCCCAGCTGTATTAATGAATATGCACAGCTTTCTAAAAGAAACTCTTTTATTAGGTTACAAGTCTAAGGTAAATTTGTGCTGTTACATACTTCAGGTACAGGATGCTGGATGCACCCAGTGCTCGTTCTTCAGACTGGAAGCATATTTACTCTTAAGGACATTCTTGGTTTCAACTATAAAAACTTGTTTTCCATTTTAACTTTCTATCCTTGACAACTGAGATTGGTAACTGCTTCAGTACAATCTTTCTCATATATCTGCCATGTTGGGAGTTCTCAGAGGCACGTAATGTCTCAAGTGTCTGATTTTCTTGCTTAAAGTATACAAAAGTATTAGATATGTCATTAAAATAATTTTAAAGCAGGAACACATGTACCTTATAGATTTTACTAGATAAGGCATTCTTTGGAGAATCAGCCATCTGATATTTTCTGCTGCGCAGTATTTCTTCCTCCTGAAGTGCGTATCAGACACATGGAGGCAGGAGCGATGGATGGTGTGGTCTTTACATGGGGAGAGGGAGTGCACATCTGCATGGCTTTATAACATGGCCATCATAGCTTCATGATTCGAGAGTATTTATGGTATGCCATTAAAGGAAGTGATTTAGCAACTGGTGTGTTCAGAAATGTTGGGTAGATGCTGATAAGGTGATGTCAGGATGCCTGATCCATTCATCCAGGTGTTCTCCATCAGCTAGGGCAAGCAGATTGCCTTCCCCAGTCCTCCTGAGCACAAGAACAGCTTTGACTTGTGTGGCATGGTTTTGGGTTTCAGTTCTGCTCCAGATATAGGGGTCAAGTGCAGGGTGGCCCAACTGTTACCCTGGACAGCCCCAAACGCATTGCTTGCATGCCTTATTATCTCTTTTACCATTTCTTGACCCTCCTTTTCATTGCCTTTGACCTTTCCTTTCTCCACTCCAGTCTTCTCTCAGGTAAACAAGTTTTCTCTCATAACTTTTTTCTCCATTGGTCCCAGTTCTGCTACATCACTGTCCAAATTTGATATTTCAGTGATGGCCTAAGTCATCCTGACCTTACATGTTATTACTGATGAGGTTACCTAGGTACTGCTTGCGTGGCAAGATTACACTCCCCAAGGTAGACTTGAGCCTCCATGAAAAACAACTGGGTGAATATCCATCCAAGACTGTTGCTATCAACCATATATAGGTAGGATACAAAGGAGTTTAAGATTGCTTTATTTAGTTCTTGATGGCTTCATAACTGGTGCCTGAATGGCTTCTTACTTGGTGAATGCAAACAACATGACTAATCAGATAGGTTTATTCACAGGTTGAATTATTTCCTAGACTAGGGTTTAATTCTTCATTACAGTTCTCATTAGAAATACTTGAGCAAGATATGTTGTAAACTCAGTGGTCAAGAGTAAAAAAAGTCTTGCATATTTAAGTTTTTTCTGGAGCATGAACTCCTTCAGTGGGCAGTGGAAATATAACAAACTTCACAGAGAAAATTACGTGGTAAATCACTGAATAAAGGAGCATGGACAATGATTTAAATTAATTTGAATATTAATTGCTTCTATATTCACCCAGAAGTATACATTCAATTAGTAACAATGGTGTACACAACATAATGAGTTCATCCCACTAGTTTATGGTGAGCAGTTAGCAAAAGTACTTTACGTGCTGTGGTGCCATGTGGAGAAGCTCTTCCTTGGCATGAGGACCTTGAGGATGCCCCTGTGGATCTCTTTGTTTTTTATAGAATCATAGAATTGTTTTGGTTGGAAAAGACCTTTAAGATCATCAAGTCCAGCCGTTAGATATAGATGCTGTAGATGATGCGCTTCAGCACAGGGGGAACCAGCAGGTAGATGTTGGCCAGGAGGACATGAATGAGAGGGGAAGCATTCTTGCTGAAATGGTAAACCATGGACAAGCCACCCATGGGGATGTACAGGATCAGGACTGCCAGGATACAGGACAGGTGGTTGTTCAAAGCCTTGAGAAGCTCCCTCTGGGTGTGATGCTCACAATTTTCTTATCATAATATATGACAAAACAATGAGCAATGGGTTTAGTAACACTGAAAGGATGACAACAGCTAACCTGTACATACTATTGAATACAATGTCTGCACAAACCAGCTTGATCAGGTCCTGATGCAGGCAGCAGGCGTGGGACAGCACATGGGACTGGCAGAAGGGCAACCTTCTCACCAAGAAGAGTGATGGCAGCCCTCCTAAGAGGTATCTGCACAGAGCAGCCAGCCCAATCCTGCCTATCCTGGCACTGCTGAGGATGGACGAGTATCTCAGCAGGTAGCAAATGGTCACATAGTGATCAAAGGGCATGGCTAGAAGCACTGAGAACTCCATGAAGGAGAAAGAATGAACAAAATAAAGCTGAGCAAAACATTCTCTGAAGCTGTTTTCCCTGTAGTTGACTCAGAAAACACTCATCATGGTTGGAATTGCAGAGAGACACAAACCCAAATGGGTGATGGCTATCATGGATAGGAATTGGTACATGGGCTCGTGGGGGCTTGGATTGGTCCTGATGGCAAAGAGGATTGTGCAGTTCCCCGCAAGTGATGCAATGTAAATGCAAGTGAAAGGGATGGAGAGCCAGACGTGGGAAACCTCCAACCCCGGCATGCCTGCCAGGATGAACATGTAACAGGAGGAGTTCGAGCTGTTGACAGCCACGTGATGGATGAGGGAGCATCTACTCTGACATAAAAAACCCTTAAAAAATAAGTGTACTGCCCACAAACCAGAAAACAGACATATGCATACTTATATATACAGATGATACAAATTTCATAAATTACCCAGGTTCATAGCAGTGGGTAATGAGTCTGCTGCTGATTAGTTTTCCCTTTTCATTGATGACTATGGGACAAAATATTTATGAATGAGAGAAATATTTAAACAATAGCATCGGGGAGTTTTTAAATTTATCAGCTACTTCAATATGTTAGAAGTTCCCAACTGCAAAGTTTGTTTTAAAATACTACTGGTTTTTAAAGTTCTAAATCATGATCAGATCACACATGTCCATCCAGCAGTGAGTTAGACTTCTGCACCCCCTGTGATCCAGATTTTGTCTCAGGAAGGTGGATTACTGTACTGAGGTTGTTTTAATTTTTTTCATGGTAAATAAATAACAAAACCTGTAGTTGTTCATCCAATAGATAATACTTGAACAATGTCTTGAAAAAAATTGAAATATAAATTTAATGCAAATTTCACCTGAGATATCACCAGAGAGAAAGAGCTTTCAGGGACAGAGAGCTGCAGAAATAAATCTTGTGGCAATGCGGAGTCCCCCACGTATGACTTGTGAAATAGCCTGGACAGGGCAGCCGGTGTTCGTGTGTGATACAGGGAACTGGGGACGCTGTGCTTGCTGCTTCATCTCTCCCTAATGGAAACCCTCGAATCCCTGGATGACAAGAGTCACTGCTACAAATGAGAGATCTTTCCAGGGAAAGGGAGGTCCACAAACTTCAGGAAGAGTGCTGACAATGAACATTGTATAAGATCAAACCTTGCAGAG
Organism: Aramus guarauna; assembly: GCA_013400195.1. Lineage (NCBI taxonomy): Eukaryota > Metazoa > Chordata > Aves > Gruiformes > Aramidae > Aramus > Aramus guarauna. The sequence goes on from VXBL01006281.1 coordinate 119,318, forward strand.
TATATAGGATAGGATAGGATAGGATAGGATAGGATAGGATAGGATAGGATAGGATGAATAGAATAGAATAGAATAGAATAGAATAGAATAGAATAGAATAGAATAGAATAGAATTTCAGTTGGAAGGGACCTACAATGATCAACTAGTCCATATCAAAGGAGAGAGATTTTTCTTACTCTCTGGGGAAACAAGTCTCTTACTGAAGGACTTACTTAGTTTAGACTACGTGATTGGCAAAAGAAAAGCTCAATTGATCTAAAAATTGTCCACCAGTTGGTGCGTGGTTGACAGTGATGACTCTTCAATATAACCCACAAGCACAGCGTGACCCAGTGACTGCAAATTGAAGTTACACAGAAATTGGATGTAATGAGACACTGCTAGTTTGCAAATCTGAAAATAAAAAAGGACAGATGACAAATTCTTCATCTGTTGGAACCGTAAAGCTAAGAACAGAAATTCTCCTGAGATGTATGCTTTGCCTGAAGCCCGTACGATGGGCTTGATGAGTAAATCGGTTATGAAATTCTTCTGGAAGCGTGATGCAGGACGTCAGAACAAATCATCACAGTGTGCCTTTCTAGATCTAATATTGTCTAACTCTCCTACAACTAGGGAAAAAAGCCCCACATGAATTAACATATTAATTAGAACAGAGAAAAGGGATTAAACACTATTTCCTTACTTTGCCCTTAAGTACCACATAGCAAAACCTCTGAGCATCAAGATCAGACTCTGCAAGTGCCATCTGAGGTACGAAACCTCAGATCTGGGGTGGGCAGAGCTATGACTTGTCCCACCTGCTCTTGGATTTGTATAGCATTTAAAGTTCATTTGAGTGCTGCGGCCAGATGAGACTGGTGTGTGTGTTTAACTGCTCTGATCACCGGCAGGTCAGCTGCGTGCCAGCCGCGTGAGCAGTACTGCTGCGCACAAATGTGTTATGTCTCCTCTTCGCTGCCAAGCAGAGCTGTGCTGTGGGGAGCGGTAGTGCAGGCGCCTTTCATCTGTTTCCCCCGGTTTGTGTCTTACCCGCTCTGCAGCATCTGTCCATTGCTCATGTGAGAGAGGCCCATGCCCTCTCGGGTTTTACATGGTGGTAGTTGGACCCTCCAAGGACAGCAATTGTCCCATGTTTGTGTGTGCAGTGTCCCTGGTCCCAACTCTGCTGGAGGAGATATTCTGGGTGAAGTGCCTGCAAATGCACTGTGAAGTGTCATCCAGATCCCAGCTGGTCCTCTCACAGGCAGTCATAAGCTTGCACGTGGATCCTGCTTTTTTTGTTCTTATTACAAAGGTTCTTCCTCCAAGGAGGGGAAGAAAGTGTCAGATTTCTAACGGGATGGATAGAAAATGCAGCACTGTCTTCTGTGGCCCCACAGTCCCACCACCTTGCTTGCCCTTTCTTCCTCCTGCATCAAGGTCTCTTTGCTGAAGCTCTGGTTATGGGAACAGATTTTCTTATAATAGCTAGAATGACCAAAATGGGGTAACCCGTTCGTGGATGAGGTCTGCGCGGCGTGCTGCATGCTGACTGGAGACTTATTCCACCCTGCACAACTCGGGGTTCCCAGCATCTGAAATGACGTGAGATTATCTATGCTGCACTCTCTCTTTATAGTGTTAGCTCTAATAAATAGCATTGTAAATTATACTTTCCAGGGTCTGAGTGCCTTTCTGGCACCGGGATCACCACAGATGAGCAGCTCCTGGTGCAAAACTCCTCGCTGTGAGGTGAGAGGACGCAGCGGCAAGAAGGCTGTTTCAGTGTGGCTGCCCAGGGTGAGATGACAGCGAAGGACTCCCACCTTTCAAACTCCGTGGACTCTCCCTGCCTGATGTCCTGGCTCCTTGCCACGACCCAGTGATGTTCCGTGGGCCTGGACCCCACTGCAGGCTCCAGGCAGCTTCTCTCACTGTCCTCGGTTTGGGATGGGAGGTGGTGTGGTTGCAGAATGGTCTGCTGCTCCTCGGGGAGGTGAACGGCCCCTGAGGAAGCCCTGAGCTCCTCGGGGACAGCTCCAAGGTCCGGCTGGCTGATGCTGTGACCCGGGCAGCATTCAGGAAAGGAATAAGTTCATGACAAGCACAAGGGCATCATTTCTCTGCCAACCTTGATTGATCTGAGGCTCCAGCACTTCCTGAACCAAGAGCAGTGTTTTGTGTTGAATATTCTTTAATGGATTTTTTTTTCCTGTGGATTTGTCTTACCGCTCGGTTGAGCCCCTGCAGACTTTTGGCGTTTGCAGTTCACTATGACAAAATGTTCCAAAGCTTAATCCTGTTGAGTGAAAAACACCTCCTGTAATTGATTTTAAATTCGCCACCTGCTATTTTATTTAATGTGTCTTAGTTCTTGTATTAAAAGAGACAGGGAGCAATTACACCTGAATGTCCTCTTCAAGTCACTCAAGATTTTACAGAGCACTCCCCATCTCTTCGGTCATCCCTCTTCCAGACTGGAGAGTCCTGGTTCATCCAGCTCTTCCTTGCACGGAAGTTATTTTAGGCCTTTGGTTTTTTTTGTTGCATCTTCCCCAAATCCTTCTAGTCCCCATGAGGGTATGTGGAAGGTGAGAGCATCCGCTTCATTGAGGCTGTCAGATCAAGACCTTCGCAGCTCAAAGGGAAAGACTCAAAACACACAGAGAACAAACCTGATGGTAGATAATGGAGACAATAGCAAAGACTAAAACTCTTCAGCCACTAATTGACGGGCCATTAAGAAACTCCAAGCTCTGCTTTGGAGAGAGGTAGCCTGTCCCTGATAAGGAGTGGGAAATGATGGGCCTGAGGATTTGGGATATCTGAGGGTCCTGCACAGAACTGATAAGGAACCCTCAGGGGAAAGGGGCATTGGGGAGGACAGGGGTGGGTGGCAATCAAAGGGATGTGGTACAAAAGGGGCCGATTGCAGCAGCACAGAAGTCAAACACCGGAGCAGACTGCAGGATCCATCCTGCCCCGTGTTTCGGCAGTGCAGCCCGGAGGTGTGCAGCAGCATCCCCATGGCTGTGGTCACAGCTTGGTGGTACCCGAGACCCATTCAGCAGGTGACCGGCACCCGCAGTCACCCGCTGTGACTCCCTGCTGCGGGCAGCAATGCCGATTGAAGGCTGCATCGGACCAGGGAAAGTGAGCGATGGGTCGGAGCCAGAGTCCTGCGAGCTCACTGCTCTCTGTCCCAGCATACTGAGAGGATGCACATCATTCCCTCTGTGCTGCTTGTCTCACCCTCAGCTCCAACAACATCCCCAAAACATTGCTCGTCTGAAGACCTGGGTCACAGCAGCCTCACACAGACCTGCTGCCTTCTCCCTCTCAACCCATCGGTTTGGGCACAACGTTCCTCAGCCTGGTCACGTCTTCCTGCACAACCTGCAAGTGTAGCTTCTGCCTGCGCTAAACCCCACCGCTTCTCGGATGAAAGCCAATCAGATCTGGAAGAAATTGCTGAGAATACTTAACACGCTATTCCTTATCATGCTGTTAACATACCCTTATTCCTGAAATATTTCCTTGACCATTCACTTCATTGTTAAAAGCCACACGTAAGCCCTGGGCCCCCATCCAAAGGCACTTTCAATATTGTTTTTCAATGGGCCTTGGCTTACAGTCATATAGGGAAGCAGGCAAAAAGTATGTTTGGTATATGCCAGAAACCTTTCCAGACTGGTCATTATCCCATACACTCTCTCTGACCATTAACATACACCGTATTGAACCCACCAGCTTGTTTTTCCAAAAAGTTATTCAGTCAAATTCTAAAACACTCAGATCTGAGGATTTCAGCATGTTCCTCATGTTTCCACTAACTTCTTCCAGTGGTTAAATATCACCACTGCGGAACATGCACCTGCTTACGTGGACTCCGACAAAAACTGCTTTCTGTCCCCCACCCTGGGATCATGCTGGAAATGGGGGGGAGCAAACTCACCCAGCGAAATCTCTCCCTGGTGGGGTTGCTTTTGAACTCTACAGAGAAGGTAGTGAGTGAGCTGTTGTGCCGATCTCCGCAGCATGGGTATAAACACAGAGCTAAATTAACGTGGCTGCTGGGGTTTGGGAGTTGCAGTGGTGTGAAGGAGAAGTGTTTGGGTTTAGTGTGATGCATTGCATGAAAAAACATCTTGTCCCTTGTGCAGAGGGTTGAATGAACCTTATAACTGAAACTAGATGAAAAAGTCAGATTCCCATTCCCCTGAGCCCTCTCATCCTCGGTTCATGCGTCTTTTTGCCTGAGAGCAACTTCTGCACAGCACAGACAGAAGAAATCAGATAACTTAGGTACCACAGCAAGTCTAACCTTGCAAAGCCTAGCTCACTGGAGCTGCCTGCCTGAGTGCGCCCAGCTTCTCGGGAGACACTCCACCTGCGGTGAACTCTGCGCTGTCACAAAATGCCAAGTGCTGGCTGGGAGGCTGTGCAGCCATGCCTGCGCTAAGCTGCAGCGACAGCTGCACCAGTGCTGTAAACGCACCTGCGGACCTTCCTCCTGGCAGGGCACGTGTCCTCTGCCACCCACATCCTGTGCACATGCTTGCACGACATCCGCAGCACAGCAGGGAACAGGGAGCTCATTGCTCATGTCGTGTCCTGCGAGCGGCCATGCAGATCCTCCCTTCGTTTCCCCCGGCTGCCCTCGGCATCGGGTATGCAGCAGGAGGCTGGGCACTGGTCAGATGCTGGAGGAGGTGCTGAGTCTCCTCAGGGTCCCTGTCACTGGGTATAGATTCACCTGCAGATTACAGAAACCCACCTGTGGTGCCCAGGAAGTGCCCTGGGTACCTCAGCTGCAGCTGGAAGAAATCTAGAGGAGATCCACACAGGCGTTAGTGCCCAGACAGCAGCTCAGCTCCCCAGAGGCTGGGGATTTTGGCTGAGCCAAGGTGCTTTCCAGGCTGCATGGACAGTCGCGGCTGGACCTGAGCGCATGTGCAGGCATGGACATGCAGACGCAGGTGACAGACACATCTTCAAGCTGAAGGAGCACAGGTAGACCGTCATGAGGCCATCATGGTCAGAAGGGACCTCGGCAGGCGAGATGCCGGGTCAGGTCTGTGCCGGCTGCAGCCGTCTCTTGGGCAGAGATGGGGCAGTTTGGGACCTGGATGTCTCGGTACAGAGTTGCTCTTTTGGGTAGCTATTATGTTTAGGAACTTTTTCACCTTAAACTGTTGTCATCTCACCAAGGCAGGAAGGATATTAGCATCTTATATTCATTCTTTAGCATGGAGGACACAGCACCAACCACATCAGTCTTCTGACATGGGGCTAACTGCTCCTTCTTTACAGTTATGGGGGAGAAATAATCATTGCTGAGGGAATGTTTGTCCCATCCTAAGATGCATAGCATAGACCAGGTAAGCTCCTGGCACTGTCTGACTCTCCCCTGGATAAGGAAGGTGACTAGATGCACATTTCTGGAAACCTGTTGCATTTGGCCCTGAACAAGTGAGTTTTTCCCCAAGCCTTTTTTTTCCATTTTCTTCTCTAATTTTTATTTCTAGTATAATTTATTGACAGGAAAATGAGAGTACAGCACCTGCCACACTATGATGTAGAAACCTTACGAGCTGGCTCTTTCATCCCAAGCACAGTTAATAGACATTGGTGGATCTACGCACCATGAATGTGTTTGTTCCTGTTTTCAGCCTGTTTGTTCAAATCAGTGACTCCTACAATCTACCCAGGGTGCATTCCCCAGTGTAACACAGGAGAAGAGCCACTCTGAAAAGCAGAAGCTAGGAAGCAGAGCACAGCGGAGTTGGACTTTCAGCATCCAGGCTAGGGAAACCTGCAGGAAAATCGCAGATGACACCTGGCACAAGGGAAGAATCTCAAAAGCAAGGCACATTTCCATTTTTTCCAGGCTTTTCTTTTTAACCTCATTCCTATTTTGGAAGTCAAGACCTTCACTTTTGCTGGGCTGGAACTCATACCCTTCAAGGTTGTTCTGTGACCCAAACTGAATTGAATAGTCACAGAGCGTATGCTCCTCCTGGAGCAATGAATGCCAGTTATTTTGCATATGGGACACAAAGATTTGGGTCATATTCAATCACCTGAGTGCTCGGTGTAATTCGCTCTGACAGCCAGACTAGGGACTGCTAGTGTTAGTTGACAGAACCAAGGGAGAAGTTTCCCTGCTACGTGTTCTATCCGTCAGGAAAAGGGCAATGCTGAAGCAAAGCGATCTGATGAGAAAATAGAAGGAACACTGGATAGTGAGATCATGCCTAAGGCAGTGGGCTGAGTTTTCTGAGGCACTTCCTTGGGTATAGACAACCTGCTTTTGACCACTTTCAAATTCAATGCTTAACCGCTATTTTTGCCTCTCCTTCCAGGTGCAATGACATACCCAGCTGAAGGATGATCTGTGTCCAAGTGGTCAGCATGATGTGGGATTTTATTATCCAACTTATCTCATAATAATCCCAAATTCTGGGAAATAAACCCTTATGGGGCCCCAATGGCATTCACTGCTGACCTCTGCAGTGCTCCTGACACTGACAGTCACCAGATCAAGGTGACTCACCCATTAGAAAAGGATAGCTTCCACATCAGTAATTATTTCATCTTCATTCATCAGGAGGACACAGTTTTGCTACTGGGAGCAATGGATTCAGTATTAGAAAATGGTCATGTATAATTTTTTTAAAAGCTAATAACCTTAATGCTGGGCCATTTTTACCTCCAGCAAACAACCACCATTAATGACGCATTTTTCTGAAAAATGTGGTTTTATCAGATATTAGCTGGCTGACCTTGCCTTGTGTTTCAGAAGAGAGTTAATTTCTTTTATTAGCCCAAACAATGCCGTTGGAAGATGAAGCTTGCAGAAGAGCCTTCTTTCTATAAAATGTGCTGGTGTAAAGAACAGCCTCTGATCACACTTAGCTACCACCCCTCTCTGCTTTATCGTTTATGCTTTTAGGCGTCCTCATGGCTTCACACAGAGAGGTGTCAGAAGGGGAAACCTCATCTGCGTGCGAGTTCTGATGAGAAACTCTGTATGCATCCAGTGATAACACACAATATTACTGTAATAACACACAATATTACTGTAACAACATTTCTGCTCAAAGTCAGTCAGGTCCTCGGACCTGAGCCTGAGCAAGAGACTCAGGGGGCACAAAGTCTGGCTCAAATCCAGGATGTTCAAGAAAAACAGACAAAACACCTTGATGTTTAATAGCTAGGAAATCCAATCTGCCTATGCAATTTGCTGACAAAAATACAGGAAGGCCAAGAGCAATGGTGGATCTCTACCAAGGCCCAAGTATTTATTGCTACTGAAATAAAACCAAGGAGTTCAAACCCTCATATCGCTGCTTAATGAAGATCAACATATCACTAGGCAGAAGATGCTATCCTATGTGTAGATAAGGAATATCAAAACACACATGCAACAAATGAGATGCGCAGGACAGTGGTAGAAAACACACAATTCATGTGGGAATTTAGATGGAAACATGAAAAGTAGGAATAGAAGGAACCTCAAGAGATCTTGTAGTCCATCTACCACCTTAAAAGACAACAGCTTACCCGAACCAATCCAGAAGAGTATTCAGTAAATCTGTTCTAACATCCCTGGATGACACCTCCATGCCTCTCCAAAAAATCTCATGCCTCCTCACACTTCATATTCTGTGGACTTTTAATTATTTTGTTGCTCTCCTTTTGCTAGCAGGTCTTTGTGTTTCTTTACAGAAGGTGCCCTCAAACTGTGGTTTTGGTGCCGAGAAGAATGGGAAGGTTACTCCATGTGCCGTGGTACAACACTCCTACTCATACTTTCTGACATAGTCTTCACTATGAGTTTTATTTTCTTGTTTATTTTAGCAAACGGTGACATTGTTTACTAATGTTTGCCTCGTTAGCTCTGGTACTTCCAAAGCTTTGCTGTAGAGGTGCTGATTGCTCTATTTCTCTTTCTCTTTCTATTTTGAAAAAAAGTACCAACCAACAAATCTATAGATTAATATTACTGCCAGACTAACTACCTTGATATTAGTGTTTACTGACATAAATCCTCCTGTTCCTACCAGCCCGATGGTGTGAACTGTATTTCTAGTTTCGCAGCCAGGACAGTTCTGAATTCCATTCTCCCTGTTGGACTTTCAGCCCTTCCACCTGGCTCTCACTGATGAATTAATAAGCTGACTCCCTATCCAATCACCAGAAGGATGCTGGAGTTACACGAAAAATTTTAAATAGTCAGGCAGAATAATAAAGAAGATGTCAGTCTGGTACATTCATATGGAATACGCTGATTAAAGGCCACATTTTTAAAGCAAGATCAGATCTACATATCCAAAATGACATGATGACAACTACATTCAGACCCAAAGAAACCTCTATTTTCTTAAAAGCTCATTAATGAAAACAGTGAATAGGTAAGATATCTTCCTTCAAATCACTGTTCACTTCACCTTTGACAATGAATAATTGATAACATTTCTTTGAGAAAGTCTTTTTTCCAGTGAGTTTTGCCATCACTTTGTGGTAATTTCATTTAGATCATTCTCCCCTTTCTTATTTCTGAATATGTTATTTGTAATGTGTGAAAAGCATAATTACAGTCAAGGTAGATTTAATTTTCTGTTTCTTCCCTGTCAGCAAGGAATGTTACCCCGTCTAAAGGAGAAATTAGATTGCTTTGTAACAATTTGTTCTTATGAAATTCATGGTTACTGCTGCTTATTTCCTTGATATGCCACGCGTGCTCCATAAATATTTGGGGTTTTTTTCAGGAAATAAATGTTAGCCCAACTGGTTTCTAATTCCCTATTGCTTCTTTACCCTTTTCCTCCTTTCTGAAGACAGGCCCTAGGATTACCTTCTTCCATTCTGGTTTTCATTCTTATTTATCATCTGCTCAAAGATACCTGCCAACAACCTTTGGACTGCTCCTGCCCACTCTCTAACTACTCTAAGGGGAACGTTACACTGCCCTTGTAATTTAAAGCCATCTGTTTTCTTATTTTTTTAGCTTTTTCCCCGTTTCCTCTGATTTCTTACTTTACTGCTGATGTTAGACTATTTCAGGGAAAAATAATTTATAATTTAAAAAAATAATAAAAGTCATGTATGTTCATATCATTCATCATTCAATATACTTCCCTAGACTTTGAATAACAAAGCAATTCTTACATTAATCTATGTGTCTAACTAAATGCAAATTGTTTTTTGCCTTCCCCTTCCTTTCCATTTTTGCTTTAAATGCTCTTGCTATTTCTTTCTGTATATCATTACTAGCTTGACCAAGCTCAAACGTTCATGTTTTTTTCTCATGCTAAGGATCACTGCAAAGGTGGTGATTTATGCAAGATGTTTTTTAGTGCCCTTCTTGCTTATTCATTCTATTGGTGAGGTTTGAAAAAAGTGCTTTTTGTCTTGCATCTTTAATGAACTGCATAGCTCCCCGAAAAATATTCTCCTAGACATTTTCCTCATGAGATATCACTATCTCAGTTTTACCAAGTCCACTTTGCTGAAGTCTAGTGCTTTCAACTAAAAAAAAAACCAACCAACCAAGCAAACAAACAAACAAGCAAGCAAATAAAAAGCCTACAGAATAAAGATTTTTAAAAAAGTTGTTGTTCTGTTCAGTGGCATTGCTTTCCTTGAAATAATTACCATGGCCAACATGGGAAATTAAATATTCCTGTACCTGCCTATAGAGCTCTTCTTTGGGCAAAGCCAGAAGCCCTGGACAAAAGTCAAGTATCACAGGGGAGAGAAAGGTATTTTAGGACAGGACTGAGACCAAACCAAAGTTTCTCTTCATCGTGCTACCAAACTCCCCCTCTCTACTTGCAGATGCCCACCTCCGGCTTTCCTTCCCCTCCTGCTCCGGCACGCTGCAGTCCTGGCTGCCACCGCGGCTCCGCTTCTGGCGACCCGTGTGGGACACGGCCTGCCCGAGACCGTGCACGTCATCCCCTCTGTGCTCCCGGTCTCGCTCTCAGCTCCAACAACATCCCCAAAACATTGCTCATCTGAAGACCTGGGTCACAGCAGCTTTTTGCTGACCAGCCACCTTCTCAACCCGTTGGTTTGGACACAATGTTCCTCAGCCTGTTCACGTTCACATTCACCTGTGCGTGCAGCTTCCACCTGCACTAAACCCCACCAGTTCTGGGATGAAAACCAATCAGATCTGGGAGAAATTGCTGAAAATACTCAAGCCTCAGAATTTGTGGTCCTGCAAGGTCTCCAGCGATCATCCCATCCTTTCAGAAAGCTGCACAAACCAAAGCACAACCTCCAACACAGCAGATTCACTGACCTTCTCCTTCCACACCCTCGAAAATCGCCTGCTAAGCCAGGATTTTCCAGACCTGCCCCAGCCTGGGGCACTTCGGCTCTCCCAGGCAGATGGAGAAGCAGCATCTCATCTGCAGTGGGAGGTAAGAAGGACATCGCCTGCTGTGCTGTGCTCCCTCCGCACAGCACCACTGGAGGATGCCCGGGGGGCACCGGCAGCCCTGCCTCCCCCAGACACCCACCCACACCGCTCAGACTGCTGCAGACGTACCCACTGGCCTTTCGTCTTCCCCTCGCCCTCAGCAAACCTTTCTTTGACATCTCCGCTGCACTGGCATTTCCCTGAATACGTTGACATTTCCAAAGGAGCCAGTGTGCACAAGCAGCCCCCATTTTCCTGACCCCCCCCTCTGCCTTGTCCCCACTCCAGCTCGCTGCCTGGATGCCCTTCTGAGACACAGTCTTACTGCCTTGAATGGGGCTATTTTATTTTATTTTATTTTATATTATTTTTTTGTGAGCTCATTGTCAAAACTCTGCCTGACTCGAGCCTGACGGCTGGCTCAGGGATTTTCCAGGCTGGGGTTTTCAGAGCCTGTTTGGTGGCTGTGTCCAGGGTGCCCCCCTGCAGTGGACCGGGGTGGACCCACGCTGACAGCATGAATTGCTCAAACCTGTTTCTATGGATGGCAGCTCAAGGACCCCACTGCAGTGGGTCTCTCTGGAAACTGCTCCCAACACTCGGTGTCTCTGATACCTGTCTCCCAGACCTCTGGTCTCTCTGATCCAGACCTTAGACCCCAAACTCCAGACCCCTCATCCTCCTTGCTGCCTGCTTTGGCCAGAATTTTGCTGGTGGATTGTACACATCCACAAATGCACACATTCCTTTAATACTTCCTTAATTATTCCTAATAATGCTTGCTGTCAGCCTTTCTGCTAAACATCCCATAATAAACCCTATACAGTCCCATAATTCTCTTGCTCAATCCTCAAATTTTCCTGCAGGCACCCCACAAAAATCCCATACCCATATAGGCAATAATCCAGGATTCTGCCTAGTGTCCTGGAGGGAGTTTCTTCTGATGAATTGTTCTGGTTTCAAAACAGGGACAATGGTTGAACCATTCACCTCTGATGGTGTTAGGAGCAGTAGATGTAAAGGAATGGGCCTGGCTGGTTTTCCCCACCTTGTCACTGCCCTCTGAGCTCTGTCTGCCCTTTGTATTCACTCGAGCAGATGTTGTCAGCCGTCCTTGCACACGGACTCAGTCAGCAGAGCCCCTAATGATTCACAGGGCATCATTAATAGGGAAGCATTGTCACCCAGAGGATGTGCAGTGGGAAGATGTGTGCATTTGAGATGTTGACTTGGCCCATGGCACACAGGAACATCACCCCAGGTCCCGTCCCACAGCTGTGACCTGTCCCTGCCTCATACAGGGAGACCCAGGCAAGAGGACCCTGAGGATGCCCCTGCAGATCTGGTTAGCTTTATGCTGTAGATGATGGCGTGGGAAGGAGTGGCAGGTAGATGTTGGCCATGAAGACATGAACGAGAGAGGAAGCATGCTGGCCACACCAGTGAACCATGGACAAGCCACCCATGGGGATGTACAGGATCAGGACTGCCAGGATACAGGACAGGTGGTTGTTCAAAGCCTTGAGAAGCTCCCTCTGGGATGCGATGCTCAGAATGGCCCTAGCCATCAGAATATATGGCGTGGAGATGAAGATGAGGACTAGTGTCTGACCGGCTAAAACAAAACCAATACCAGTTACTGAATGTGATGTCTGCACACGCCAGCTTGACCAGGTCCTGATGCAGATAGCAGGTGTGGGAGGGCAGACAGGACTGGCAGAAGGGCAATCCTTTTAATACTACAAATAGGGCACATCTGCACGGTGCAGCCAGCCCGATCCTGCCTATCCTGGCACCAGTGAGGATGGAGGAGTATTTCCCCAGGGAGAAGATGGCCACATAATGATCAAAGGCCATGGCCAGAAGCACTGAGGACTCTAAGAATGAGGATGAATGAGTTAAAAATTGAGCAAAAGAAATACGAAGACTAATCTGCCTGGCATCAAACCTGAATACACTCATCACAGCTGGCATTGCAGACAGAGACAAACCCAAACTGGTAGTGGCCAACATGGAGAGGAATTCATTCAAATCATGGAGGCTCGGATCAGTCCTGGTAGCAAACAGGATTGTGATGGTCTCCAGAAGTGACACAACACAAATGAAGGTGAAGGGAAGAGAGCCAGATGCTGACAGTTTCCAGCCCTGGGATGCCCGAAAGGATAAATGTGACTGGTGTGGAGGTGGACCTCTTGAGAGGCATGATGTTCTGGAGATAGTCTGCAGTGAAAAAGATGTATCAAAGAAATCAAAGCAGCAAATCTAAGCAAACACATGCAAATGTGACAGATGTGAAACCAAAGCTAAAAGAACATAGATGTCAAACAGGGACATGGACTAGACACCACAAACTTCAGGTCCTGGAGAGCCCAGCAGGTGGGTGTTCAGTTATCTTAAGGTAAGGTCATACACAGAAGATATCTATAAAGGAGCTCATTTTTGGGTTCTTCTCTGCATCACACAAGCTGCAGCATTGTAAGGTAGTTTTCAGAAAAAGTACGTTGCTCATTAAAGTAGTTCTGCACATACTAAATAAGGGAGATTTGAGAAATGTACCTGTGCTGTGTCACTGTTTTACAAAAACCTTAGTTCAGTGACTGGCACCAAAGAACTCTTGCAGTTTTCTTGCTCTAAGTGTTTGGGCAAAGACTACAATCTTGGCAGTAGGTCTATAACTACATGAGAAAAGTTCCCTTTTACACATTGGTCCAGCAGCACGGAGCAGCCCTTGGAGTCCTGGGGAGCACCGGCAGCACCCACAGAGCTCACACCAGAACAGCTCACCCTTCTGCTTTGGCCAGCACTTACTGCAGAGCCAGGCAGAGCAACCGGCATCTCTGTGCCGACTGCCCAGGCTGCTGGATAAGGTCCTCTGGCAGAGGCCTCACAGGAGAGAGATTTTCCCTCTGTGCCTTGCAAGTAGGCTGTGAGAAGGCAGCTCCTTTGGTCAGAGCCCAGCCTCTCCAGCAATCGCTCTGACCAGGAACCCTACAGACAAATGTCCACATGTAAAGCTGGTGGGACTGCTGGCCTGCAAGCCGCCCTTGCAGTGGAATGGGCACCACCAGCCACCCAAGTGTGCAAGTGCTTACCTGGGAGTCGATGTTCAGGACTGGAAGCCTCTGCTGTGCTGGGGCTCCTCATGTACAGCTCTGTGGGGTCTGGCTGTGCACTGGGCTCCTCCAAGCCTTGTTCTGCCTCTACTCCCCAGCTTGAGCATCTGGCTTCTCTGAGAGACATGCAGAAAGCTTTGTGTGCTCCAAAGCATGGCTGTCCTCTACAAATACAAGTTGGACTAGAGGATTGTTGTTGGTCCTTCCAACTGAAATGTTCTGTTCTATTCCATTCTAATTAGGAAGACAAAAAGAGATGTTATGAACGTGTAGCAGACCATCATAGCCAGAGCTACAGCAGTATCTTGTCAACTCTACTGGTTACCTTCTTTGTTGTCTGGAGACCAAAAGGAGTCAAACATCTCCCACTGGCTGATGTCCTCTGCTTTCCATCCCTTGCAGTTAGCTCCTGAGACCCAGGAACCACATCCAACGCAGAGCCCTCCTTCCAGGTGATCTTGGCTTGTATGTAACCACAGCAGGGACCTCCCAGGCTGCAGCAATCAGTCACATACACACATCCAAAACTCCATAAAAACAAGAAGAAACAAATGTGCAGCCAGCTTGGAAGCACCTTGTGACACAGCAAGAGCAGATGGTGATGCTGTTGTGCTCTCAGGCTGAGGCGAGTCTGGGCTCCTGATGCACTGGACCAAGACACTGCAAAACACAGGCAATTTACCTTAATCAGCATCAGAAATCATGGTCCAGAAGAGCTGTTCGAAAACAACCTGAAGATGCAGCAGCAGCGTCTCATGACTGGAGCATGAAGTTTGACAGATCAAGCCTTGAATTACAGAGCTAATTTTTAGCTGTTTTGGGAGCACACTTCCAGGGTCTCTGTCTGAACAGAGGGTGACTTCTCTGTAAGTGGAGACATTTTGGTCAGGACTGGAAATCTGTCTCCAAGATCAGGTCCCCCCCTCCAAGAAAACGAGGAGGCACATTGCAAGCTTGAGTTGCCAACACCTCGCAGAGCAGGCAGGTACCTGAACCCCCTGCAGATGTACAGCCACCGCCTCTGACAATGGGAACACCACCACCGATGTCAGGAATTAGTACAAGCATCCAAAGCGGGGAGAAGCTCCTCCAGGAGTTTGCTCACACAGCCTGTGGTGAGGAAAATGCCGAAAGACAGAGCAGCATGATCCAGCATGAAGGCGTGGTAGGAAGGGCTCCTTCTTCCAGCCTGATGCTTTCACCTAGCAGCCCAGACCTTCCCAAAGATTTGCCAGGTGAGCAGGGTTCAGAAAGGGAGGAGGGAGTCGCTGCCAGCCCCCATCACTGGTCTGCCAGCACACGGCTGCTTACAACCCGTCTGTGAAAGCCCCGTGGGCAGCCCAGCGCTCCTGTGCCAGCCCTGGGGAATGGGCCAGCCAGGTCGTGAACAGCAACCAAGCCTGCAGCAGCCTGCCCGGCCCCTCTCGAGACTCTGCTGCCCGCCGCCCACAGATTGCTGTGTCCGCAGAAAGGGGACGTGGACCAGGAAACAGCTCAGGGGGCTGCATGGGATGCAGGGAGGGCTCCTGCACGTGCTTACAAGATGGCAGAGCTGGGTCTCCAAGTGATGGTCTGGCTTGGCATGAGCCCGGCCAGGAGCTTGTATCACCCTCGTCAGTAGGTTCATGCTGAGCAGAGGGACTCGTTGGTACCACCCTGCAGTTCAGCCGGGGTGCTCCTGCCACCGCCACATGCACCTGTGATCTGTGCAACTCACCCTTGGATGGCCCAGGTTTTACTGAAACAGGTGTCAGTGCTGGAAAAACCAGAGATGTTGTTAAAAACGTGTTAAATATCTTACTCCTAGGGACTGTGGTTTGAGCAGGGTGTTGGACCACAGGCCCCCAGACCTCCCTTCCCAACCTACATGATTCTTTGACTTTCTGATCCTGGTGCCCTGCTCCTGTGAGGAGGGAGGGTCCCTGCTGGAGGGATGGCGAGGAGCTGCCAGTGAGGGATCTGCTGCCTGAGCAGACCTGGAGGTATCTTCAGGCTCTTCCAAGGAGTCTCCGAAGGGCTGCAGAGTAGGAAGGAGATGCAAGCCCCAGTCCTCTCTGCAGTGTGATGAAGGAGACCCGCACCACAGCTGAACCCCTTCCTGACCCCAGTGAGCCCCAACCCACACGGTAACATTGCCCAGGATGTTTTCAGAGGGTTTTGGAATTGTCAGCCCAGCATGCCCATGGTATCCAGGGTGATCCAAATTAACGCGTGGCAGCAAAGGAAACATCATCCAGATCCTCCCTGAATTCATCTTGGTCCTTGAGAACACAGAAAGAAAATGGATGTTATTCATTGCATGGAGGGGCACCTTGCAAGGTGTGTCCCCCACCTGAAGGGCACCCACCAAGCACAGCCTGGGACAGAGCCAGGGGAAAGGTGGTGGCTGGGAAACTAAAGAAACAGCCGAACTCTTCCATGTACCATTTCAGCTGAAAGATGCTGTCAGCCACAGCGAACCCTGATGAAATCGGTGCAGGGACGGCAGAACCCCTCGGCCCCTGCGTGTCCTGAGAGCTGTCGGACAAAGTGCATTGGTCAGGGGGAGAGGAGTAAATGCTAGCTCCAGCTAAACAATGACTTGTGTAAGGAGAACATGAAGTGAGGTGATGTGCCCCCAGAACAGTGCTTCAAAGGTGAAATCAATTAGCTGGTGATCTGCAGCACAGATTACAGGAGCTCTTTGCTGAAGCAGAGCCCCAGCCCTCCTGCAACACAGCCCCCACCTGGCAGTCCTCACCGATACTCACAGCTGCTCTAGCAGAGGCATTTGGGTAGCTCCTGAGCATGGCTCACCCCAGTGGGACAGCAGATAGCAGAGGAGGGTGGACAAAGACAGAATGTTGGGACAGTCTGATGCTTCAAGATATCATGAGCAATGTAAGGTTGGCACTTCCCCATTGCAGACTCAGCAGCCAGTGCTTGCTCTGTAGAGGAAAGGAGCATACCCAGACTTGCAGATGGAGGTGGTGACTGTTCCAATAATTAAGAAGCTAAACCTTTGTAAGCTGGGTGGTTTGCTATTTGTAAAATTCTCTTCAGTTCTCTCCATTTCGGGACTTCAAGAGATTTTCTTTGAAAACAGTTTCATTGAAATAATCAGTGAACAGTGATATTTAGCATGCTGGGATTAAAGCATGAATGATTGCAGAGTCATAAAGTCTATCACAAGAAACAATCAAATACAGAATAGCACTGGTGAAACTTTGACATTTTAGCTCAACTCAGGGCTGAGCAGATGAACTTAGACTGTGATAGGAGATGGACAGATGATCTCATCAGCCTCTTCTTTTCAGGGATGTCTTTTTCTAGAAGACCTTCACGAAGCAAAACCTTTCTGTAGCACACAATGAATGATCCCAGCTCAAGTAATAACCCTGAGTTGCTGACTCTGCCCAGCAGACACAACAAATCACTACAGCCCAATGGATACCACATGATAAGAGTTATCTGAATAACTGGTTACCACAGAGAACTGGAGAAGTCCCCATCCAAGATATCCCCAATGCAAGGAAATGCTAAAGCAATGACACAGATGAGCTGCCTCTATCCTGCAGTCACCCCATGCCCTCAACTCCTCTCTCTGTCAGATGTTGCTGTCTTGGGCAGAGCTGAGACACGGATCTGTGGATCTGTTTAGTTTTTATGCTGTAGATGATGGGGTTCAACAGGGGGTGGGGGGTGGACATGATGACACGGGGGGGACGACTGGACACCAGCAGAGAGACACCATCTGTGATGATGTGAATGAGGGGGAAGCATGCTTGCTGTACCAGTGAAGCATGGGCAAGACAACCGGGATCTGCCAGGATATGGGATAGGCAGTTATTCAAAGCTTTGAGATGCTCCCTCAGGGATGTGATGCTTAGAATGGCCCTACCAATGTATGGTATGAAGATGAGGTCAAGCGTGAGAAAGAGAACAGCTACAGCAAAGCCATACCAGTTATTAAATGCAATGTCTAGGTACACCAGTTTGATTAGGTCCTGATGTAGACAGCAATGGTAACCTTATCTGCAGAAGTGGAGGAATGCTTGGTGAGACACCTGGACCAGCCCAGGACACCAGCCTGATCCTGTCCATCCTGTCATTGGTGAGCATGGAGGAATATCTCAGTAGGTTGCAGACAGCCCCATAGTGATCAAAGGTCATGGCTGGAAGCACAGAGGACTCCATGAAGGAGGAATGAATTTAAAAAGATTGAGCAAACCAAGCATCAAGACTAACCTGCCTGGCATAAAACACTCATTACTGTTGGTGTTTTAGAGACTAACCCAAAATGACAATGGCAGCACAGAGAATTGATACAGGGGCTTAAGTCAGTTGTGGTGACAAACAGGGTTGTGCAGTTCCCCACAAATGACAGAAGATAAGCAGAAGAAACTGAAACAGAGAGCAAGCTGCAACCATCTCCCATCCCAGCAACGCCAGTTGGAATTAACACTGAGGGTTTGCAAGCCACTGCTGTTCTATAATGTCATACTGTAACATGGATGCTCTGCAGTACATCACTACAGGGTGTTTTAAGTGAACTCTGCCTCACAGAAACAGGCAGAATCATCTTACCCTTGCCAAGCACAGGAATAGTTGTGGCAGATTGACCTTGGCTGGACACCAGGTGCCCACCAAGCTGCTCTATCACTCCCCTCCTCAGCAGGACAGAGGGGAGAAAGAGAAGATGGAAAAAACTCAGGGGTCCAGATAAAGGCAGTTTAATAAAGCAAAAGCCACGTGCAGAAGGAAAGGAAAAAAACTGGAGATTTATTCTCCACTTCCCATCAGCAGGCAATGTCCAGCCACTTCCTGGGAAGCAGGGCTTCAGTAGGTGCAGTGATTGCTCTGGAAGACAAGTGTAAATAACGCATGCTCCCCTGCTTCATCCTCCTTTCTATCAACTTTTACTGGCGATCAGACTAAAAAAAAAGAAAAAAAAGAAAAAATCTGAGCAGCAGATATGGAACATCCCTTTGGTCAGCTGGGGTCAGCTGTCCTGGCTGTGTCCCCTCCCGAGATCTTGCCCACCCCCAGCCTGCTGCTGCTGGGGGATGCTGGGGAGGCAGCGGGGATGCTGTGCCAGCACTGCCCAGCAGCAGCCAAAACACCGGGGTGTTACCAACACCTGCTGGATACACAGCACAGCACCGTGAGGGCTGCCGTGGGGAAAATTAACTCCATCTCAGCCAGACACAATACAACGGTGAAGTGTCCAGGGAACAAGCATCTACAATGAGAAGTTTTGCATAAAGAAGAGATGTTGACTGCAGGATCACTTTCAAAGGATAAAACTGAGAGGTTGGAAACGGCGAGGTCAGATCTCCCTCCAGGGACAGGCCTGTCCCACTGCTGTAGGGCAGGAGGCTCCACACCAGCCCTGGAGGGCATCCCAGTATGCTGGTTGGAGACAAGTACCTGAGCAACATTTAGACACAGTGGCAGAGCTGACCAGAACCTGCCTAGACAACAAGCCTTGGACAGTGAGAGCTGCCCAAATGGAATTTTCCTTAAACTAGTCTTGCCTGTAGAGTTGTTCTATTTTTGTTCTTTATGGAGATCACTGTTGCAGGAATCTGCTCCAGGTCCTTCCTCTTCCCCCTCCCCAGCTGGGTCAGGCAGTGGCTAGAAGCCACTTTAAGCTGGGGTCAGTCCTAAGATAGCTTCAGCTTTTGCAGACAACACTTTGAAGTTATAGAGGGAAAGAAAAAGGTACTTCTGTGTTTCATACAAAGGCAAAGAATAAGTAACCAGATACAATAGAGGCTATATCATTAGGAGCATTTTAAAAATCCAATAAACCAAAAAGCCCATCTGTGAATAGCTGCTTTGATCTAAAGACTCCTTAAAATATTTGAAGTATTATAAAGCTCTTCAGACTGGACAGCTGTGGACTTTGCCTAACCTGAGCAGCCCTGTGCATTTCCCCATTGCTCTCCCCTTTGCCATTCCTTTCAAAAGTTGCTAAAGTTTTGCTAGAGGCTTGTTTTCACTTCCAAGAAAGTAAAAAAAAGCTCAGCAGTGAGCCTTTGCACAGCTACTTACGACATCTGCAAGTCCCATGCAGGAGGCTCTGAACCATTGCCCCCAGCAGAAGAGAAAGTTTTGAAGAAACACAGATATACAGCCAAAACCAGGTCACAGGCAGGAGGAGGAAAGCTGTACCAGTCAGCCCGGACTGCACAGCTGTAGCAAAGGAGAGGTACCTTTCCACATACAGTCTCTGGACAGCTGCCGGACAAGGACAGTTCTGCTAAGATGCTCCTCAGAGGCACTTGCTGGGCTGGAAAAGCAGGTGCCTCTTGCACCAGGCTGCAGCAACAATTTGCCTTTAGCCCCATCATTCCATGCCCAGGAGATCAGGCTGCTCCTGCCCCCATCCTGGGGAGGCCTGGCTCAGAGGGAAGCAGAAGCAGCATGGAAGGTGGCTGTGACTAGGGAGGAGACGTTACAGGTGCTTCTCATGGCTGGCTGTGGTCTGCTGCAGGAGTCCCAGTGCGGATGTGCAGGCAACTCTGCACCTTCTCCAGCAGCAGAGTACAGTGGCCAGGGAGCTGTCAGCACCCAGGACATCTACATCTACCCAGGAGGCTGCATCTTTCCCGCCCCCAGGCAGACTCCTACTTTTACAGGACCCAGACCCACCACTACCCAGTCCAGTCCAGCAGCCCTGTTCCACCCCAGAGCGCTTCTGCCTCCTCAGAGCTTAACTTCAGTACAGCAAGGCTGATTCAGAGGAGTATTTTATTATCATCCCCACGCCGAGGGGGTCAGAGCAGTCTGAAAGACCAGACACCAGAGCTCGGCACAGGACCTTGAACACACACTGCCAACCCCACAGCCATGAAGGAGCTCCTACATCAGAGCAGAGATCCATGGTAGTGCCCTTCCTAGGATGGCAAGGAAACCACTTTCAGCTGCTGACAAAGGCAGATGAGGCAGGTATCAGGGTCCAGCAACCAAACTCACACAGAGTGCTTACTGGCGTGTGTGACCAGCTTGGACAGACCTAAGTTACTTATGCCAGCCCCTCTCGTAGCGCAGCTGGAGCAGTCCAAGCCACGTCCCTTTGGGGAGCAGTCACAGGGACCCCCACCCACAGGATCCACAGCCCCCAGCTCCCTCAGGGAGCACCACAAGGGCCAGAGGCAGCAGGACCAGGACAGGCCATGGCAGAACGCACGCAGCTTTGTTGGCCTCTGGAGTCACATTCTCCATCCAAGCAGGGGAGGATCTCTTTTTCCAAGCATAGTACTTCGCCACAGCCACATTGGGGTTTCCCTGGGCAGGGTCAAACCACATCTGGATGCAGCGCCCGCTGCCCCGGTGCTCTGTGGTGTATTTGTAGGAGTTGGACCAGATTTTCTCACACAGGTCTTTTGGTTGGGGGAAGACATGGCTGAAGGGTCTGCACAAGGAGCCCCAAGGACAGCGGTTCGTTCCTGAAGATAGACAGCACCACAAAAGAAAACAACAAGATGAGCTAAAACACGTGAAGTATGCTTTCACCCAGGAGGAGCGGGACTCCTTCCCGCAGCCCATCGCTGCATCTGAGCTGATGGGTGGTGGCTTGGCCACCTTTTGGTTGGCAACCCCAGGCAGACGGGAGCAGTTAGGGGTCTTGGCTCCCACCACCAGGCAGGCAGTGACACTGCCAGGACCTTGCCTGCAGGGGTGAGGAGAGGCTTGCTCCACACAGCCCACCAACCTGTTGCCCAGTTCCAGCCCTTGTGCCAGTTCTCTTTGCACGTGACATAGTCCTTGCAATCCTCCCACCACTCCTCGCAGTCCTCTTTGCAGAGCGGCACATGAAGAATCCTCTCCCGACGCCAGCTGCTGTCAGCCTGCAAGGGAACAGGACCATGCACACTGGTGGTGGCCCTTGAAAGTTAATGGGCAGGGTCTGCCACAACCCAGATTCCCCTGCTCCTTCCATTGGGCTCCAGAGCTGATCTCAGAAGAGTTTCAACCTCAGCAGAGACATGCCTTGACAACAAGCAAACTCTTCCACCAGCCTGTCTGACTACCTAAGCAGAGGCTAGCAAAGCCCTTTGAATCTTTCCACCCAGGTGGAAAGCTTGCAGTGTTCCTGGAAAGCCCACTCCCATACATATAGCAGGGGTATACTGTATGGGGGACCAGCATGTAACGTATCATGCGGCCAGCACAAGCCCTGTGGTCTTAATCACAGCAGATCTGACCCTACCTGGTCAATCCAGGGCCCCAAGTTGGGTGAGCACTCATACAAGCACGTGTCCTGGATGAAGTGGCGCTTGCACTTGGGTGGCATCAGCCCACAATGGTTCCAGTTGAAGTTGTACAGGTTGGATTGGTCCTTGTGGGCTTCTGAACTGGTGTTGGCCGTGCAGCAGGCGTTGTCCTTCCAGGGAGCACACTACAACAGAGCAAGAGACAGGCTGGTCAGGGAGGGCAGGCAGCAGCTCGAGGGAGTCAGAGGATGCTGCGGGTGCCAGCTCTCTGCACAGCCCACAGCAAAAACCTGCAGCAGCAAGAGGACTTTCTCTCCTCCAGCAAACCTTTGGGCACTTTGGACTGAAGAGTTCAGGGCTGCAGCAAGGTGGAACAGGAAGAGCAGGAGGAAGATCCTCACCTGGAATTAGTGCCAGCCTGAGGTGAGAAATAAACTCCTTCTCTGGCACCCTGGCTTGCTTTTAGCCCCATCTCCACCAAGGACCTGGGGGCTGAGCTCTTCAATTAGCAAGAAGAGTCTCTAACGAAGAGAGGGAGCAGATAAGAGTGTCTTTCCTTGCCATCCTTTACTTTGTTCTGCTCTGGGGTACCTAAGCTTTGGGAAGGTGAGGCCTCCTGGTCAAAGAGGGGTGACACTGAGCAGACAAATCCTCACACCACTGCATCTGCCCTAGCTGTTTGCTAGAAGAAAACAGCAAAACAAGCAGGCTGCACATCCAGCACAGGCTTTCTTCCTCAGGCAAGTGGTTGCCAAGCCCAAAGCACAAACCAGTCTTTATCATCTGGGGAGGGAGGTACAGGGGACCCCAACAATCCTTCTAACACATCAGCAAAGTCATACCTGGTCATGCAGCATCCCCTCTGGGCCAGGCTTGGTTTTGTGGTGTTTGGCATCCATGCAGATGTTCAGCAACGGGTCCTTTGCAGGCATCGCCATGCAGGCAGCTGACAGCAGGAGCAGCACCTGCCCCACTCCCATCCCTGCAGCCAGCCAGGTGGGATCAGGGAGCTGGGAGGTGATGGAGCTGCACAGAAGGAAGACAGCATGGGTGGGGCTTTGCCCCAAGCAGCAGTAAACAAGGTGTGTAGGGTCCTGAGGACACACCAGCAGCTCACAGCACCAAGGACACAAGTGCAGCCCCCAAGCAAAGCTGCAAGGTCAGCTACGTGTTATCTCCAAACAAATGGGCTGTTCAACAGTTAACCTCAAACATCCCTTATCAGAAAGGGGACGCTGTGTGAGACTCATTCAAGTTTGGGTCCTTTTGCATTAAGTCACCCCACTGTTGCAGTGTGGAGCTTTCAGATCCCTTAGCTAGCAGTGTCCAGTTGCAGAAGGTAAGGGATCTCTTAGGCAGCAGTTCAGAGCAGGTAAAGTGCATTAACACACTGACAACTTGCATGGACCTCAAGCTGCAGGAGGCCCACCTTGTTTTCAGGAGTATGTTACAAGAGGAAGGCATTTTCTTTGCTTTATCTGCATCCAGGCTTTTGGACACCACATCTAAGGTCTCCAAACAAGACTCAAGCAATTAGAGACACTTCACATAACTATGCCTTAGCCCCCTCTGCCCCTCTAGAGGCTGATAGGGCTTTTATAGTAGCTTATTAAAAAAGCAAACAAAACAAAAAACCCCACAACCCAAACAAAGAAACCTCAAGACCCCCCAAACCAACCAAACACACCACAGTACTCCTCACATGCCTTGCCAATGCAGCATGAGAGTCTAAAACAGTCACCTTTTAAGAAGCATTTAGCAAAACACAGGAGCCAGACAAACCATTTGTAGCACTAAAATAGCATGGACCAACACAGAAGATAGCAAATACAGAACTAAGGAAGCAGATGCATTAAGCTGAGAACTAGGAAGCAGCTAACTTGTATCATAACTATATACAACCAATAAAAATCCCAAACAAACCAGAAACCAACCTTACCAGTGCAGATAGTCTCTAAGCCTCCTTAACACCTTAAAAACACTCAACACAGCAGCTTCCCAGGGCCGGCTTTAATAGGAAAGCCCTCTAACACAGGTGCTGGCACTTGTAAGTACCTTCCTAATATGTTTAAGGAGGTTTAAGTTCTGCCAGCATTTGTTATGTCAGAGGCAGTTGTTTTGATGACAAGCAGCTTGTCCGGCCTCTTTCACACGCAACACCCTCTTCCTGGGAAACAACCTAGTGGGATTTTTTGCAAGGGAGGTCACTTATCAGCCTTGGTCACTCATAACAATCCCTTTTTCCTCTACTCACCTTACACCAGACAGTTTTGATTTGCACCATTGCGTGAGACAAAAAAAGCCAAGGAGGGACGGATCCAGAATAAATACAAAAGGGCTAATGCACATTGCAAAAAAAAAAATGACATGCAGAAACGAGTACCATTGTCTCAGAAGGAAGAACAATAACTCCCGACACAAAAAATAAATGGTAGCTGATGAGGGGAAACAGTGCACCTTGTTGCAAAAACCTGAGAACAATAATTGAAGCTAAAAGCTGGGGTTTGCTCACAAGACCCCTCGGAAAGCCCACACCATTGGCAACAGGGCAAAGTCTTCCTACTGGAACAGCACAGGTTTTGGGGCTATTTTGCTCTTTTCTTCCATCACATCACTGATGTTTTGGTGATGAACCCACTTGCCTAAGGAGCTCATCTTCCTAAATTTAATGCATGAAGACTCTAGGAGACCCTGCTTCAGTGATGTCCACAGCCTAATGACACGCTGCATGAATAATGACCTCTGTATGTCCCTTCTGACGCGTGCTGTTTTAACTTCTCGTGCTTCTGGCTCTCGTACTGGAAGTGACAATGAGCAGATCTTCCCCCACTTTCCCCCCTGTCATATCTCCCCTCCGTTGCTTCTTTCCAACCGAAGCCACGTCTGCTCACTCATTTCCCATGACAAGTGTGTTGCTCCCCGAGGCACTAGGACTGCAGCAGTATCTCAGATGCACAACGCTGTCCTGGCCTTGTTTTCTGGTCCTTGCCTAGGAATTTCTGATATCTACTTTGTTTTTGGAACTGCTGATCACTGAACTGTGTTGTCGTAACACTATCATAACTGTGACAGCTTGTTCCTGAGAGATAATTGTTAGCCACCAGCCTGTCATTTTCTATCTGAAGTGTGCTGTTTTTTCCCAAGTGCATCACTGTATGTTTATCTCAACTTCTTTTTTTTTTTAATCTGTTGTTTTATTGTTCAGTGATTCAGTCTTACCAGGGTCTTCTGCAGATTTTTGCAGCTGGTCCTGTTTCTGGAGTAATTTAATATCATCAGAAACTTGGTTGCCTTGCTGTTTTCCTCTCCCTTTCCCAGAAAAAAAATTGTTGAAAAGTAGAAATCTCAGTACTGATTCCTGCAAAGGTTCACTATAAAGGATAGCCATGAACCTTTTTTTTATGATTCAGTTATACACGTGTGTGTGGGACCTTACTCTCATTTCATGGCTGCTTATCTGATGACCTTCAGTGGGGACCTTGCTCAGAGCCATTGGGAATTCAGGTAGACTCCATCACCTGGATCTGTCCCAGCCAGAATCCTTTCCAGCCCTTGGAGGACTTGCAAAATGCTGGGGAGTCTTGTCTGCATGTTAGAAGAGCCATACTGACACTTTGCCCATATGGTGTTCTTATCCGTGTGCTTATTGATTCAATCCTTTATTAAATTTTCTGCAACACAGGTAAATTTTTCCCACACAGGTACCATGTCCGTGGCTTTGCAGATCCCTCCATCTCTCCAGGAAGCTTTTTAATGTGTCCCATGGGAATGTGTAGACAGACCTTGTCCTTGCAGAAGGTACTTGTACACGTGACGGTGTAGAAAACAGGGAAACTCTCTCCTCTCACTGTAGTCCTGCCCGTACCCTCGTACCTAATGGGATGGGCGGGTGGCTGGGTGCACCCACATTTGCTCAATCCAGCTGATTTGCCTTGTGCAACCTCTCTCCAGGGTCTGGGATGGAGTTGCTTTGGATGCTTCTTCCCTGGGGTCAGATTTGGGTGAGCAGCTGCTGAGTAACTGCTTTAGGGTGTGCTGAGTGCCTCTGGGCACCCCAGGGTCTGCATTAGCCAGGAGCTCAGTGCTCTTGCCTACGTGTTGTCGCTTAGTGCCGCTGGAGATCACAGATCTCATCGGAGATGCCTGGCGGTGTCCCACAGGGCTTCCCGCTGCCACTGCTACAACATGTGTTGTTATGATCAGAATCTCATTTACAGGAAAAAAGCAAATGCACTTTGTGTATAAGGCCAAGAATTAATTGCTAGTGTAATTGAAAACAGGCTAATAGAAGAGTCATTGTAAGTCCAGATCCAGTTATTACAGAAAAAAGCAAGGAATTAGTATTTCTCTACAGAAAAATAAATAGTAGTAGCAGCAACAACAACAACTATAATAATGATAACAAAGATTGTTATACACACACTTCCCAATTTCTACCTCTTCCCTGGGTCCTACCTCACCCTTTCTCTCCTCCTCTGGATCCTAAGGTTGGTGACTTCAGTTTGGTGGTGGATGTGACATCAAGTTATCCAAATCTGGAGTCTTTCATGGGAAGTAGGATATTGATGTTCATGGCTTCTTCTTCCTCGCTCTAGGGTCCACTTTGTGTCTTTTTTATGTTTGATAATGTGCTTTTACACCTTACTTTCTCTTCATTGGTCTGCAAGTCCATGATACATGCAGATTTCCTAAACATGGTGCATTTTATGCATGATAGATACTTGTTCTTTGTTCTTTTTGTCACCACAAAAATAATTTTTGTCCAGCTCTGAGCTTGCATTCCTTTAACTGACCATTCCTGAGATGTTTATAGCCGTGAGGTCTCCAGTACCAGCCTGTGCCCCATCTCTTATCACCTCATGCCTGCACTCCTCCATGCCGCATCCTCTGTCTTCACTTCTCAAGGCCCTGCCATCCCGCCAGACCCGTATTTCTCAGCACTACGCAATTCTGTGGAAGTCATAAATATCTCATTCAGCACAGAGTAGCTACTTTTTATGACTATCTGCATAAAACTGAAACTCCAGTTGCACCATACAACTGTAAGTAAAAAAGCCATAGCCATAGTCAGAATAACAATTACCATTACTATTAAATCTAGTAAAAACAGAGCTCCAGGCAGGCCAGGACAACTTCAGAGAGAGCAAACCTGGCACTCTTCTGACCCAAGACCTTGCAAACCTGTAACCAGCAGTGGCCATGCCGTGGTGCTGGGCTACAAGGTCAGTGTGCAGGACCAGCGTCGCAGCTGCCCGGCCGAGCGGATGCTGAGGAGATCCCGAATGGGACTCAGCACCGAGTTGGGGGACAAGCGAGCTGAGCCCTGGATCACCACTGACTGACCACTGGGGGCTGGGACACCCCGTGCAGATGGGGACCCTTGCAGAGGGACACTCACCACCCGCACAGGGAGATGCCTGCGCGGGGGGACCCGTGTTTAACCATCTCACGCTGGAGCTGGATCCCGGTCCTGGAGTCCTTCAGGAGTGAATCTGCGTTTGGCTACAAGAAGAGCAGAGATAACTCCAGGGTCCCTGGGAGAACATCTAATGTCTTCTTACTTTCCCTGAAAAAAATGGTTAAAATGCCAGGGAGTTTTTGATGCACATAAAAGGAAAGGCATAAAAAAATGATATCTTTTACAATAGACAAATATTGTTGCTTCAGACTTTTCATTTCAAATACTTGATTGTTCCATCCATCCATCAAAATTTTTGTTATCTAAAAAATGTGGGATTTTGAAGGTGGTTGTTAAAACTAAAATTGGAGATGACATGACACAACTCTTGGGTCACTCTGGTCTTGTAACGGGGAATAAGGAGTTTTCTGGGCCCCTGCACACCAGGGCAGCTTGGTGAACTGCTCAGGTCAGTGGACGTTTCTAGCATTGCTTGTGGAGCAAAAGCAACACAGGTCTGTCTAGGTGGATAGCTCAGATGATAAAAGCAGTTATCTTTGCTGCTCAAAGGGATGCTGGGCACTCAGGTACCTAGGGTGAGGAGGTGATGTGGAGAGGTAGCACATACAGGTAGACAGCAAAACCTGATTTGTTCTGCTGCTGCTCTGCAACAAAAAAGTCCAATTATTTATTTTACTAGGTAATGCACTCACATGTTCTGCTTGCTGGAAGGTCAGGAGGAGAAACTGCCTCTTTTTGATGAAGTACTTTAATATCTCTGGATGAAGAGGCTATACATATAGAAGGAAGTTACATGTGAGCCAAGAAAGAAGAGAAAACTAGAGAATAGAAAGCAAGGAAGGAGTAAAAAAAAAAAAAAAAAAGATAGTGGGAGATATGAGAATGAAGACAGAGCCACAGAGTGATCTTTCTTAAATATTAAAGTTCCCACCTGACAATGAAATAACTCAAAACCTCAGGGACTTCCCATGGAGGTTACAGACATTGTCTCAGACCCATGGTAAGGGCAGAAGCTCCTTGGGACCCATGAAACAAGGTTGAAACTGGCCTCTGAACACACAGGCTGGGAAAATAAACCCACATATACACGGGGGTGCTGGGGAAACACAGGGGGAAGGCAGACCAGAAGAAAAGCTGGAGAAAAGCGCTAAGTTTCTCTAACTGCTGAATTCTGCATTTTGACTCATCTCTTGATGATGTCATCTTGATGGGCACTCGTGACAGGGGGTTTGTTCCTCTATCTTGGCCCAGTACTTGCTCAGTGCATCACACAAACCAACCCCAGAGCAAGCTTCCTTGCTGCACAGGAATATGTTGTAATGCTGATGTGAGATTAAGTTGGACAAGTGAGATTTTAATCCCACCAGATCATCCCTGACCACTGGCAGTGAAATATATAACTCCTCATTTTGTCACTGTGTGCAACTCCGCTCTTACACTGCTCTCAGCTCTGCTGCATTTGCTCTGCTCAGAGGCAGGTTTCACCCCCAAAACCTCGTGTTCCATCGGCATTTGAGCCATGGAGGGCCAGCAGTGCCCCAGCGAGCACACGTGGGTGGCAGACCAAGGCCATCGCTCCTTGTTTTGTGTCCTCTCTGAGAGGGTTGTCTGTGATATCCCCTTGCAATGGTTCTGCTTCCTCCTCGCAGAGGAGCTATTGAATCGCAGATGACCCCAGGGAAGGTTGCTGGGGTCTGAATAGGGAGGGTACGTGACTTTGGCCAACTTTTGCAGTCCGTTTCCCTCATAGCATCCCAACTTCCACTATTGTTTTACTAGTGATAATAGAGGTCACGTCCCTGACTGCTCCCTAGGAAACATGTTTATGGGCCCATCATTTAATTTGTATAATCTCATTTTAAACTCCCTGATGCTGTCCTCCTTCATAACTGATTTTGAAACAAGTTCCAGAAAACTTCTCTGAAAAAGAAGTATTTTTCTCTGTGTCAAACTCTTTTCCTACTAGTTTCAAGTCGTTTTAGTATTGATGACTGCTGTGCATTCTGCCCAACATTTCATAGTCTCGTAGGTCTTCTACCAGGGCCAGACTGGCAGCAGTCTTTCACTGCCATGTCTGCAGAAAAAGTGGCCTTTTGCCAGACAAACTGCCAAGGTAATATCAGTGCAAAGCTACTTTATGCATTATTACACAATATTGCAATTATTAGACTATGCGAGCATGGAGATAGATGAAAACTTCTTGGACACCCTTCCACAGGAGCAGCAATGGGTGCTTATGTCATCTCCACCATCAGTGCTGTCCTGTGGGTCAGCATCCAGGGTGAGGGGGTATTCTTGCTGCCGATGGTCCCTCAGGTCTCGGCTGAGGAAGTTGTCGTTGCCTTGAACAGCTAGTGGAAAAACAGGTGGTTTTGATTGAGAAAGGGAAGCGTATGGTCAGAAAGAAGCTGGTGCTAGTGTCCAACCACAGGAGATACACACCTGCCGTTGGCCAAAGTATTTGAAGTGTTCTCCTGGTATGTACTCTGCTCTGACTAGGTGCGAGAGCTAGCATGCTTTTTTCACCTGCTGTTATGGTCTTTTTCTATTTGAAAGTAAATAATTGAGGGAATGGGGAAGGAAGCAACCAGCTGAAGGCAGAAGTGCCTGCCCCTGCCATGCCACATGCCCAGGATCTCTGGTAAGCGAGCCGGAGCACGGAACATCCCGGTGACCTGTGCCCCTTTTGAGATGAAGGAACCCGAAGTGCACGAGGTCTGAGTGAATGTCAGGTTCATGCAGCAGAATAAGGACTGTTCCCTGTTGTTGATTCCAGACCTAACCACTATTAGTATTCAGTCTGGGTCTTTTCTGTTAAATCCTTCTGAACACTAACTGTGGAGCTGCTGAGCAGGGAGCGAAATGAAAGGTTCGACTCACAAACCCTGTCCCTGCTTTGCAGTCTCCTTTTGTGCTTCGCAGCATTTCATGGGCACCGAGAGACCGAGCTCAGACTTTAACTCAGGTAAGACACCCAGGGCTGGAGCCTTCTGTTAGTACTTTGGTAACAGGCACCCAATAATGCAAAATCACGACTAAAAATGTGCTCCCAGTTTTAATTGAGCTACCAAACCCTTCTGCCTTCAGCAACTAAAAATTCTTATATCTCCTCTGCTACCTCAAAGCGTGCTCTGTTTTCAGAAACCTGCTTCCCAACGACCATGGCAAATCCTCTCTTAAGTCAGTTTTACCTGCTCAGCATAAAATCAGAACCTGGTGTCTAGTATGAATTATTCAGATTTATATTGCTATGTCTCGTTACGCTTTACTGCTCTTTAAAAGATATTCAGATTAGGAGCCCTGTGCACCTGCCAGGTACTTAGGAAATTCTCCATGGATAAAATGAACATGCGGAATTTCTGTGGTGTCTCAGTGTGGATGCACTATATATTTATAAAAGCAATACAGCTCTCCTGTCAGCCATTTCTCCAGGAGTCTCTTGTAACGCATGGGCAATCACTGTAAAGACTTGGAGGATGTTCCTTGGCTGTGTTTGGGCAGGTGAGGGGTGTGTGATACAGCGGCACCTGGAGATGGGTTCCTCAGCTCCTTGAAGCCAAGGCATCAGAGGTGTGTTGTGTGGGAAGAGGGAGGAGAGAGGAGCCACAGCCGGCATGAAACCACATCTCCTCCGGCATCGGGACTGGGAGCAGCCAGGGCAGAGTCTAGACAACTTGTCAGCACTGCCAAATTCATCAAATAAAGAGAGGCTCCTACTTATTTCTGGAGTAAGAAAACATATCGATGGTGCAAGGGTCTCTCAAATGCATAAAGCAGAAGCCCTGAAATGCCACAGGTGCCAACAGCATCCTGGCTTGCAGCAAGAACAGCGTGGCCAGCAGGACCAGGGCAGTGACTGTCCCCCTGTACTCGGCTCTGGTGAGGCTGCTCCTTGAGTGCTGGGTTCAGTTTTGGGCCCCTCAGTACAAGAAGGACATGGAGGTGCTGCAGCGTGTCCGGAGGAGGGCAACGCAGGGCCTGGAGCACAAGTCTGCCGAGGAGCGGCTGAGGCAACTGGGGTTGTTTAGCCTGGAGAAGAGGAGGCTGAGGGGAGACCTTTTTGCTCTCTACAACTACCTCAAAGGAGGCTGTGGTGAGGTGGGTGTTGCTCTCTTCTCCCAAGTAACTAGCCAAGGGACAAGAGGACATGGTCTCAAGTTGCACCAGGGGAGGTTTAGATCAGATATTAGGAAAAATGTCTTCAGCGAAAGAGAGGTCCGGCATTGGAACAGTCTGCCCCGAGAGGTGGTGGAGTCACCATCCCTGGAGGTCTTCCGAAGACATGAAGATGTGGGACTTCAGGACATGGTTTAGTAGACATGGTGGTGTTGGACTTGATGATCTTAGAGGTCTCTTCCAACCTTAAATATTCTATCATTCCATGATTCTATGAAAATGGCACAAATGCCTTTGCTTCACACAGTACATTTGATTAGTCATTATTTATCTGGGGAGCTACTGCAAACTTTCCTCTCTTTTCCTTAGATTAATGATGTTTTTAATAAGAGTAGCATTGCATATCGATATTTATCACAGTAACAGGTAAATAAAGAAGTTATTGGGCTCATAGGTATGCGTATTTACTCTTGCCATAGCAAAATGCAATGTTTACATCTTTAATGGTACGTTTCTGTACCATCAAACTCTCATTTAAATAAGTGCTTGTACTGCAGCACTCAGAGAGCCAGAGTGCATAACATAAATCTGTTTGCTTAGATTTGGCAGATTTATGATACTGGATCATTTCTAGTATGTGCCTTTTTCTTTGGTTCACAGATTACAGGATTACCTTGCTTATTTGTGCTTCAGCTCATCGTGTTGTGGACAGCAGAACCAATTCCTCTCACTCCTCTCGTGCTGTTCACCCCAACAGGCATTCGGGGGCTGGAGGTTTCCCACGTCTGGCTCTCCATCCCTTTCACTTGCATTTACATTGCATCACTTGCGGGGAACTGCACAATCCTCTTTGCCATGAGGACTGATCTGAGCCCCCATGAGCTTATGTAGTTACCTGTCCATGATGGCCATCACCCATTTGGTTTCGTCTCTCTCTACAGTGCCAACTGTGATGACTGTTTTCTGAGTCAACTACAGGGAAAACAGCTTCAGAGAATGTTTTGCTCAGCTTTATTTTGTTCATTCTTTCTCCTTCATGGAGTTCTCAGTGCTTCTGGCCATGGCCTTTGATCATTATGTGACCATTTGCTACCTGCTGAGATACTCGTCCATCCTCAGCAGTGCCAGGATAGGCAGGATTGGGCTGGCTGCTCTGTGCAGATACCTCTTAGGAGGGCTGCCATCACCTGCTGTCTCATCAATCAGATGTGCAGACATCACGTCCAACAACTGCTATGACTTTGCTGTAGCCATTTTTTGTCTGACATTCAACACCATCCTCATCTTTGTGTCATATATACTGATGGCTAGGGCCATTCTGAGCATCGCATCCCAGAGGGAGCTTCTCAAGGCTTTGAACAACCACCTGTCCTGTATCCTGGCAGTCCTGATCCTGTACATCCCCATGGGTGGCTTGTCCATGGTTCACTGATATGGCCAGGATCCTTCCCCTCTTGTTCACATCTTCAGGTCCAACGTCTACTTGCCAGTCCTTCCCATGCTGAACCCTGTCTTCTACAGTATAAAAACTAAACAGATCCACAGGGATGTGTCCTCAGGGTCCTCATGCCAAGGAGGAGCTCCCCTGGTGGGACATGAGAGATGTCCCTGGCAGAGATCACTGCTCTGGGAAATGCTCACCTGACATAATGAGCCAGATGTCAGTTCCTCATTTGGAAAGTGCATTTGCTTTGCATCATGTGGGGCATCTACTCAATGAAGGTATTAACAGTTATGATTGATATCCATACATTAAAATCAACTCATCAGAATTCCCAGCATGTGGAGTGGGTCACAGCTGCCACTTGGGTCTGTCCCCCTAAGGGGCAGCCAGGAGTTTTCTCAGGTCCACAGACTTTAGCTGACCGTTAGAGCATTTTAGCACCCACAGTTTCTTGTAGTTATCCCTGTCCTCTGACTCCTTCATATGTTGTGCACCCTGAGGACCTCAGTAATGCTCTGTTCCACCTAAAGGCTGCGCAATCATTCACAAGCCAATTTCAGTGACAGTACAATAGCCATGGATGATTATTTGATATTTATCTTGCTCTTTTACTGCAGGTGAAGTTTCATCTCTTCCAGCTGATTTTGATAAGAGGAGAAACATGAAAATGGAAATTTAAATAATCTCAACCCCCTCTGTTTTCCAGCTGATTCTGTTCATGAAATCCATAATTCGCAATAGAGCCTCTTGTTTACCTGTGACACATACGGCTCCTGCAGCCTCTCATGATGACCCATGCTGTTTATTGTTCTTTTTCTCCCCTCATTTCTTTCTCTTCTCCTGTCCTTAGATTTGAAGATCTTGATAGCAGGGATTGTCTTTTCATTCTACACCTCTAATACCATATTAAAGTATCTGATCTGTGCTTCAATGTATAGCAAGGGTACAGATACTAAATACTACTGCTACCAATTGCTTCTCTTCCTGGGCTACGTGACTGAGATGCTAAATAAAAAATGCTAAACAAAAATGCTAAATAACAACAGCCAAAAAAAATTACACTTTCAATTGCAAAATTTCAGGTAAATATATATCAGTGCTGGGTTTGTAGGCCACTTCAATAGTATGTCTACATCTTGATTTGTATGGATCAGCCATGTGTTATCCAATGAATGAGTGTTATGCAATGAATTAATGTCTGTGGTTCAGAGACAGCTCCGTCACTTGGGAAAATCCAGTTCTTAATTCTTTAGCCTGCTGAGAGGGCTGGAAAGAGAAACAAGTGTTAGAAAGTCCTGGCAAGCAAAGGACCTGGACACACCAAAAGGAAAGGTTTCTGCTCATAGTTAAGTGACATGTCCTGAATTAACAGCACATACTTAGAGTAAGAAAGAGCTCTTCTTGGGCGTGGGCTGGTAAGTAGGAATCTCTCTGGAGAGGTTAGTGATGGGAAAAACAGGGAGCAAAAAGCTGAGGTGGCTGAGAAAAGGGGTGAAGACAACTTTGAGAGTGTTGTAGAGAACACTGAGGATGGTCATTAAGACATCTCAGTGGAAGGCTGTGGTGGTCTAGGAGGGAGAGATGGACAAAGAATGGGGCAGCAGAAGGGTGGTTGTTAAAAGGACGTTTTGAGTTACTGTTCATTTTCCAGCAGGGACCCAAGCACTTATCCCATTGATAAAGGTATTTCTGGCAAAATACTGCATGCCAAAACAACGTTTACCTATGGAATTCTGCTTATCTAGATAGAAATAAGAAGGAAGGGTGTAGTAGTTTTGGCTGGAATAGAATTAATTTTCTTCATAGCTAGTGCGAAGAAGCACTTAGCTTCATGGCTAGTGTGGGGCTCTGCTTTGGATCTGTGCTGGAAACAGTGCTAATAACAGAGGGATGTTTTAGCTATTGCTGAGCAGTGCTTGCACAGCCTCAAGGCCTCTTCTGCTCCTCACCCCACCCCACCAGCGAGGAGACTGGGGGTGCACAAGGAGTTGGGAGGGACACGGCCAGGACATCTGACCCCAACTGACCGAAGGGTTGTTCCACACCATATGGCACGCTCAGCAATAAAAGGCGAGGTAAGAAGGAGGATGGTTTTAATTTACCTATTAGATTGTCTTTATCTCAACTCATGAGTTTTTGCACTTTCACCCTCCCAACTCTCTCCCCCATCCCACCGAGGGGGGAGGGAGCGAGCGGCTGATGGGGTTAAACCATGACAAAGGGCTTGTACAAATATTGAATTGCAGAGTAAAAGAGACAACTATATTTATCATCTTATGTGTTTCATAGCTGCGGCAGACACAGTGTGTAGCTTGTGTGCAGACAGCTGCAACACACTATTGATATCTCTAAAATTCAGCCAATGCAGTCAGGAAGCTTCTCCTATCAATAATGCACCCACTTTGAGCTTCAGAAGAGTGATTTCTCCAAGTTCAGGAAACCTGTGTGAGTGGAGGGGCTGGGAGGGCTCCCAGGGAAGGTGTTTTTCAGCAGCTTCCCCTCTTTCTATTCCTTTTCCTTCCTGATGTGCAGGACACCGCCTTTAAAGAGGGCGGAGACAATGGGTCTGATGTCATCTGTTACCTCAGCTCTGACATTTCCCCCAAAGACTACTCTCCACACAAACTATTTTGTGGCACGGAGATCTTTTAGGAAGACTCTGGTTGAAGCACCTTTGGGGACAGAGTTCATCACCATCTGTGGTCACTTGTTCCAGCAGTAACTCATAGTCACGGTGAAAAAACACACCTTGTTTTACCTTAAAACGTAAATCCTAAAACCATTTTGGATTTGCCAATAGGTAACATTAAAACGTCCTCTTGCATGCAAATGGATGCCAGCCCTTAGGTGTAAGAACTTAGCAGACTTGCTCTGTTTCACACAAAGGCTCAAAGCACAAGGGAAACCTGCGTGTTGGATGAGAGGGGCTTGCTCTAATTCTCCATTCTGCCCATCCCACAGTGATGGTGGTGCAGGGCTGCGTAACGCATCTTCTGTATCACCCCTGCATCTTGCAGCTCATTCTGGAGAGAATTTCAGATTTAAGGCTGCCTTGAATTTCTTGTGTTCTCTGGTACGGACCAGGGACAGAAACCATCGTCCTTGGGGTGGCCAAGAGCGTGGAGGAGAAGGTGAGTGCATGGCTGCCGCGTGGTGCCCTGCGTGCTAGCTCACATTGGAGAAGGAGAAATACCTGATCGCTATTCTTTGTTCACTTATTAAAACCACACTGAAATGGCAGTACAACATTTTGAATAATACATGGGTTTTTTCATGATGCTTTATTGAAAAATTATTCACTCAAGTAAAAGCACAAGGGGAAAAGCATCACTGCCTGCTGGAAATGCTTTCACCGTCGCATGTGTCCTGATTACAACCCCCAGGTATTATACTTCAGCCACACTGCCTTTTTCCACCAGTACTTTTTTTTTTAATAGTTCTAACTCATTATGTTAGACATTTTTAGCCATTTTAGAAAATGCATGTCCCAAGGAAAGCCTGTATACTGATTAATAGTATTTTTCAGCACAGCATTTTTAAGGTAAATGAACTCCCTGCATCTCAGGGTGGAATCGAAAACAAGATTTTAAACCTCATCTCCTCCAGGTCTGTTTACACTTTTGCTCAGGTTTCCAAACCTCTTTCACAAGAAGGCCACACATCCCAAGGTAGGAGGGATCTGGGAAACAAAAGACAACATCCCCTCCCTCCTTAACAGTCCTTAACTGAAACGAATGTGAAAGACATCTGACTCCTTCTTGGGCATCAGTCAACAGGCTTCATCCTTGATGCCAACCAAGGCATCCTGCACCAGCAAGTGCAAAGCCGACTGCTGGACATAAGTCCCTGAGAACGATGCTGGGGCCATCAGGAAACTGCGGGTGGGGGGGCTGGCGGCTGTACCCGTCAGGCTGCAGAAACTCCGAGGGCAGAGCTTGCAGAGGTAGTGTTTGTTGTAGCTATAAAAATATCACTATAAATACATAGCTACTGTAAGTATGTAGCTGCAAATATGTCAGACAAGTATAGTTTGTGGTGAGAGGTGCTGCCTTTTTATTAGATGAACTTACAGTCAGAAAAACTATAAAAATCTTTCAAACTCACAAGTTGCTCTTCCAGTCTGAAAGGTAGCAATCTTCACAGCTAAATATAGCTTAAGAAGAACGACTCTGAGATTTATGGAACATATCTCACACTTCTGCTTAATGCCCATTTTTAGCATTCAGTGGAATCAGGAGTTTGTATTTTTGTGGTGATTTGCTGGTTGCCTTGAAATCCAGCTCTGACATAAGGTGAGGCTTCCTACGTTTTTCCGTGTTGGTTCAGGACAGCTGCCTTTGGGGCAGACGTGTGCCCACCACCACTCCTGGGGAGGTCTGGGCAGCAGCTGGGCTCTCCATCCTCCAGAGCCTGGTGCACACGTGTGAGATGCTCGGGAGGACACAGCTGCCCTGTGGTCCCCGGCCACGTCGCAGCAGCCGGCTGAGGAGCCCTCCCAGGGTGCCACACTCTGTCCTCCCCAGTGGTCCCAGCTCCAACCCAGTTCTCTTCATCCTTGGTGGTATGAGGGGCTGTTGATGGAGACCAGCAAAAATATCATAGCCTCGGGGATGGATGTGCATTGCCAGCACAGGCGGGATGCTGTGTCTTTAATAACCATTCCCAAGGCAGGAGCTGCGGGAGGAACAACCCCAGCACCAGCACAGGTTGGGGTTGACCTGCTGGGAAGCAGCGCTATGGAGAAGGACCTGGGAGTGCTGGTGGACAACAAGCTCTCCATGACCAGCAGTGTGCCCTCGTGGCTAAGAAGGCCAACGGTGCCCTGGGGTGCGTGGAGAAGAGCGTGGCCAGCAGGTCGAGGGAGGTTCTCCTGCCCCTCTGCTCTGCCCTGCTGAGGCAACACCTGGAGTTCTGTGTCCAGGTCTGGGCTCCCCAGTTCCAGACAGACTGGGAACGACTGGGGAGAGTCCAGGNCATAAGTTAAAAAAAAAAAAAAAAAAAAAAAAAAAAAAAAAAAAATTCAGCACAGCAGCTACCTAAATCAGCAACCATCCACGCCAAGACCCTGGCTCAGCATGGTGTCCCAATGAGCTGTGCATGCAGTGGGATGTGACTGTGCAGCCCCTTTGGTGTCTGAAACTCATGTGTGACCTTCTCCACCCTGAACATACTGGGTGTGCAGGCACTGGCATGGCTGTGGTGCCATGCACAGCAACGCCATGGTGGATGTCCCTGCCTGTCAACCACTGGAGCTGGAGGTTTTCCCTTTGCTTTGAACACAAAGTGATTACCTGCTGAAATCCAATGCCAGAAACATTCCTCCCTCCCTGGACAGGTTCTGCCTCACCTTCTCTCCACACCCCAACATGCACAAAAAGGAGCACGTCTACCCGCTTCTCTGCCCCTGAGCATCAGCACAGGACGGCAGGGACGAGCAGGACCTGGGGAAGTCTCCTGTGGTGCAAGACCCATCCACCTTCCTGGGGACACGTGCAGCACTGGGTTCTCCACCTCTGCTCTTCTCAGGTCAGGCTGCAGACAGACAGACAGGCAGACGTGGGGATGGCTGTGGTCAGGCTGGTGCTGCTCCCCGCGCGAGCTGTCAGCACGGCGTGGCAGAGGTGAGTGTCAGACTGGCAGAGCAGGAGGCTGAGGAGCATGACGAGACCAGCAGCTCTGACCCTCTGCCTCCTTCCAGTGCCACCGAACTGTGGGGGCTCCTCCAGCAGAGGGGCTGGGTGACCACCAGTACCCTCATGGCTGACCCAGTCTCCCACACCACACACCTTGCTGGCCCATGGGACAGCTGTGCAAATCCTCGTACAGATGTTGCAGCAAGTGGCCAAAGCCTGGCAGCTGGATCTACAATCTCTGCGTCCTTCCCAGTTGCAGCCTGCAGCTCTCTGTCTGTCCCTCTCCTGCTGAGGCAACTGAAGCCGCAGTCTGTCCCACGCCGGTCCCTGCGGGGCACTTGCCTGTTAACGCTGTACACCGTGATGGGGCCCAGCTCCTGCTGCACACTGGGAGGGTGGGACAGGTTGTGGGACCAGCTCAGGGGCCTCTCTGGGGTGAGGTGTACAGCCCGCGGGGCGCTGGCAGCCCACCATGGGGCAGGACGGGAGCAACAGACCCAGCCACTCAGCTCAGCGTTGCTCTTCTCGACTGGCATTGGATTTAAAGATTGCTTTGATCTGAACTGGGGAAGCCGACGTGCAGAGACCCCAGCGTTCAGCTACCTGCCACACACGACTGGTGTCCCCAAAAGACGGGAGGCTGGAGGCTGGCGGGTGCCCGCCCCGGGGATGGAGGGGCACGGTGGGGGAGAGCTCCTGCATGCAGCAGAGCAGCCTCCTGACGTGCAGGCAGGAGCCGTTCGCTTGCTGTGAGCAGCAGATACAGCAGCCAGATAGTTTATATCTGTGGCTCTAAAAGCGGAACCTGGCCCCTGTGGTGATGATTTGAGGTCCAGCAGAAGGGCTGTATCTGTAAATACCATAAAGAACAGAAATTCAGCTGGGATCCGAGTACTGCATTTCCATATATGTATATAAAAGGCTTGGAAGATCTGAAGTCTGCACTCCTTGGATTTATTAGTGTTATTGACCCTGTTAACACAGGAGGTTTGTATCAGGAAGATGCGTAAGTGTATAATGATGTTTGCTCTTCTGTTTAAACAAGGCCAGTGCCTGGCTTGCCTTGCCACAGCCCCCCTCCAGCTGGAACGTACTTGTGAACCACTGACAGTCTGTTGTAGAGCGAATGCATCCATTTCTGTCTTTTGCGATCAATGAGATTGAAAAGAAATTAAGCACAGAAGCTGGAACAGGCAAAGACTGTCCTAGGCTGAATAAACACACAGGAGTGTTTCACTGCTTGTGCAATGTTTAAGGTGATCTGCAGTTTAAAGTAATAAATATCAGCGAGATTGCCAGCTGAGTAAATCTCTGCAGGGATTGCAGGGCTGCATGATAAGTCCTCCCTCAGGAGTCCATGCACCTCTCACATAAAACGCATTTTAGGGATTTTTAGTGCTATGCCAAGATCATGACAAACAGAAGACTTTGATTCAGATGCACTGGCCACAGCAGATGCTCTGTTATTTCTGTAAGAAAAAATCTGTCTAAGCATGCATCTATCCAGACGTTTGTTTAAAAATCACTCTATTGATGGGTCTTATCTTTCAGATTCTTCACTTTGTTCTTAGTCATCAACAGAAAACTAATTGATATCTCACTCCTGAAACTTTTATCCAATCACTTTAGGAGTTGGGAGCGCACTCTGACATTTGAGCGCGGTGGGACCTGAAGTGACATACATAGCATGTCCTCCCTTATTCGGATTTAGACCCTGACATGATTCATTGTAGTGTGAATCTGGAGAAACTCCACTAAAGGCAATGGTCGCGCTTCTGTTCCGCAGTAGTATACTGAGGTTGGTGACTGATCTCATCTCAGCCTCAAGTATTACTAAAGAAAGCAATTTCACCTCTTTGCTGCTGTTCAGATACCATGGGGAGGGAGGGAGGCAAGAGCAGAAGCTGGAAAAAAGGCAGAGAAAAAAAAAAAAGCTCTTTAAAACTGGAAAAAGAGGAGGTCTGAACCCTCCAGCAGCAGCTGGCAGGAAAATATAGGAAGGGGGCCGGCACAGGCCAAGTCCGTACAGCAAACCACGGGGACCGTCCCGGCGCAGCTTTGGCCAGAGGGGCTGGTCGTGGCCACTGGTGGTCTTCGGAGTCGTGCACAGCCTGGAGACGCCTGGGCTGCACCGCTCGCCCCGGGGACAGGGCGCAGGTCCTCCTACCACCGAACCTCGTGATGCTCCCCAAAAACCTCCCACCAGTTAGGGACTCCCCTAAACACTCTTGTGTCTAGACTCTAGGGTAAAATTTAGTCACAATCCTTAGGAAATTTATATGTAAATGAATGATCAAATTATGTTTTTTTGGTAAATAATGAGACAAGCAGAAACTCTTACAAATTTGGCAAATACAGATCATATCCTTTGTGTGGAAGGGTAGCAGAAGTTTGTACATAGGGAAAAAAAAGACCTTAATTTTTGAGATTAATTAGCATACATATTACATACTATTTTTGTAAATGAGCCAGAGAATATTGTTGAGCTTGAACCATTACAGGGAAGTTTCAAATCCCATTTCTTGTGCTACTGGAAAGACAGATGAAGTGAGAATCTGAATGAGCATCCTGGACCTTATATTAGCCCGGGTAACAGAGTAAAGGAAATACTTGTTCAATCCACGGCTTCTCCAGAAGCACGGAAAAAAAAAAAGATTTGTGCCCAGGGTAATTTTGAAAAAGTGCAGGAATGGTCTGAAAAAAACACACAAATAGAATAAAATACACATTAAGGAAGGGGAAAACGTGGGTAGATAGCAGGAAAGACTGGAGAGGTGATAGTGGTGTTGATAAACGGAGCAGCAGCCACGGATCGTGATGCGGAGAGGACGGACATGGCGCTGGGATGCATCCAGGGCCACTTCACCTGTGAGACACGTGCAAAGAGATGCGATCTGATCATTGACCGATTCGGCCTCCTGAGCTTTTCCATTTTTACTTTTTCATGGATTATAAGATAATTGAACTCTGAGCATTTAGATTTCAACTCCACTTGAGGTGTAAACTATATGATCTGGTGAAAAAAAAACACTGCTGGCTGTATTAATTTTGTGAGTGCTACTAGAAATGCAAGGTGTTTTATGAATGGTTACCTATGTGTCTGTCTCTCTGGGAAGGATGGATATCACACTTCTGACAGAAAGATTTTCAAAATTGATTGACAATCAAGCCTGGCAGGAGACTTTTCTTTTTTTGTTCCATGGGGAATTCCAGAAAAGAAGAAAGAAAGAAAAAAAAATAATCACTTAACTATATGTAACAGAGGGGCTCCCAACTGAGGTGGGGGAGGTATTTCCACGAGAGAGTTGCTAGTTGTGACTTACGCTGATCACAGCTCCTGAAGAGGAGGCTGCAAGTGGGCATCAAACTTCTTGGGGCGGCTGAGATAGTGGGATTGTAAATAGAAATGGCCGTGGGTTGATAATCTTACTGCAATCAGAGCGGTTCGAGGATTATGAAGTGTGAGGTTGCTTAGAAAGCAAATCCCACAGAGTTCAAATTTACAGCTGAGCCATAACAGTCAGTTGCTATTATTAACAATAATTAGCACAAATAAAAACAGTGCTTGAGGATGTAGTGTGCTGTTGCCACAGATGGCCTTGGGTCTGAATAGATTCATCCCACAGATTTTGTTTTCATTTCATTTTAATTGGTGCCTTTACTCTAGATAAGGACTGTCTGGCCAGAAAGGAGATCTGTGGAAAAGCGCTTGGGTCCTGGTGGGTACAAGTTACCCCAACATCACCAGGAGACCTTGCAGCGAAGGTGGCTGGTGGTGGTGGGTCTTTGGGGGTGCTGGGGCACGCAGGCTGTGCGGTTCCCCAAAGTGCAGCACTGGTGAGACCATGTCTGGGCACTGGGTCCAGTTTGGGTCTCCCAGTGCAGCAGAGAGCAACAGGCTGGAGATACTGGAGCCCGGGCTGTGTGGGTTTTACTGTCCACTTTGACACATACCTGAACTAGAAGCATTTCATCCGCAGCTTCTCCACCATCGAGTCTGCTGTGCTCATAGCTGTAGTTTTTGACCTCTGTCGTGATCTGCAGCCCCTGAGGCATACATCCCCCCGACAAACTCTGTGGCACCAAGACTGGCATGGGGCTGATCATCGAGGTGGTACTTCTGGTGTTCCTGGCCTCTGCTCTCCTGAAGATGCCGCAATATCGTTGGGTAGATGGTCTCTTGCACTCTTTCCTGTCTACACCAGTGTGACGCGGTCACATTTATGTGACATTTATGAGACAGCAACATTTACGGCTTAAGTGTTTGCTCTCTCCTCAATGGCTTCAGACTCACCATTACTTTTTCTGTTGTACGTTATGATCCTTAAGACTGTCTTGAGTATTGCATCCGAGGAGGAGTGGTCCAGGGCCTTCAACACCTGCACCTCCCATATCTGTGCTGTCCTAATCTTTGACGTTGCAGTGATCAGTCTGTCCACGATTCACAAATTTGGGAAAAAATGCTTTTCCTCCTGCTCACATCCTCATGGCCAAAATCTGCTTGCTGGTTCCACCGTGATGAACGGGATTATGTACAATGTGAAAA
This sequence comes from Aramus guarauna, assembly GCA_013400195.1. NCBI lineage: Eukaryota > Metazoa > Chordata > Aves > Gruiformes > Aramidae > Aramus > Aramus guarauna. The sequence continues at coordinate 162,205 of VXBL01006281.1, forward strand.
CCAAACAGATCTGTACCTGGACCACCAGAAAGCTGCAAGAAGCCAGATGTGACTCCACAGTCGTGGTGTGAGCTGCATCAGAGCTGAGGGGTCTGACCGTGGGTGCATGGGTGGGTGGGTAAAGCCTCGCAGGTGGCAGTGGAGCCCAGCTCAGAGAGGCAATGAGAATTAGCTTAAAAGTTTAAGGGCAAACTCATCACCTGGTGCCAACTTGAATAACTGCTAAGACTTAGGCAATAAAATTCCAGCTGAAAGGTGTGCCATTGTTATGGTCAGATGTGGCTTCTTGAAATAAACACATAAGATGTTATTAATTAGAAGAAATGCACATAACTCTGATGTAACTGCATAAATATTTTAACCAAACATAATTTCCTCTATTGGTTTTCCTCTGACAATAATGTCTAATGGAGAATGATGTTGTGTCTGCTTTCTTTGTTAAAAAAATTAAAAAAGGAAGGAATAAATATTTCAAAAAAGTTTAAAATGTTGCAGCAGAGTACTGGATATATCTACCAATATTAAGCTAGGAATAACAGCAATTTATATCAGTTAATTAGGGAAAACGGCCATCACAAGGATCAGAAAGGGGTTATCAGTAAGAACAGTTATTCTCCGTGGGTAGAAAGGAGAGTTAAATATTAACCAGCAAAGGCAAATGCTGGCTAGCACGAGATAGACGGGGTCAAGCTGAATGAATCATCTCAGAAAGACTGGCTAAGCTGTGAGACCCACCATGAGGATGGGTTTGTCATAGGTCTGCCTGGGGTTTCATGCACAAAAGTAAAGGTATGCCTCTGCACCGTGAGGCCGGTGTTTCCAGGGCATGCCAAACCCTGCTGCCAGTGCATGGGAGGGGCTGTCAGCCCACGAACAGAGAACTGGAGAGCTTCCTTCCTTGGAATGCGTGATTAATCCATGACTTTATCATGTATTTCTGTTTCCATGTAAACAAACAGGTTTTGGAGCAGGGAGGAGTTAATTTTGCTGCCTGGCACTCAAATGCCCCATCCCACCAGCATTTTATACCAGTTATGCTATGGTGTGAGCCCACCAAGTGTTGCCTCCAGACACCTTTCTGAGCAAAGGCTCTGCATCTGCCATCTCCCGGCATGTGCCGTGGGAAGGCTGAACCACACTTCACACTGGTTTTTACCTCAAAACCCTGAAAGGATGAGCTGATGCACAGCTTTGTGGGACAGAGATAGTAGTAAGGACAAGACATACATGATCACAACCCATCCTTGAAGAGCATTAGTGGTCTACTAATTGCATGCCTCCAAGGGAAAGAGGAATTCCTCGGGCTCTGGTTGCTCAGGGGCACTTTCATCCATTTCACGTTGGACGCTGAAGGCAGAGGTGGATTGACACACAGAGGTCTCTGGCTGATCCTCACAGATCTATGAATTTCAGAGAACTGTTTTATCACTCCAAGTTCCCTGCTGTGATCTAGCCCTGCTCATCACACAGCGCTGCCTTACATGAGCAATCCTCCTTGCCCTAGGACCATGAGATTTCTCATCTGGGGAGCTTCTGTTGGGGATGGTGAAATGAAGGATTTTCTGGTCCATAAGTGGGACACACTTCCAGACCGAAGTGGGGTCTGGGCCCAGCCCTTCCCCATCCCAGCAGAGCTTCAAAAATGTCTCTGGGAAATCCAAGCTGCCCGGGGATGCTCGGTAGTCCCAAGTGCGGTCTTCCCACCTTCCCCTCCCAACACACTCTGCTCCAACTGCTTGTCCTGGCCCTGCGACCCGCTGCTCCACCTTCTCCTTTCCACCTACCCAGCCCCAGGCTGCAACACCTCCAGAAAATTGCCAGAGCTGCCCTCTTTCCTCAGAAGCTCTCCATCACCTGCAGACATGATGCAATTCTCTGCTTCAACTCCTGCCCCACAAATGGGACGAATTTATACTGGGCTTTTGCCTTTTTTGCCTGTTGGACAATGTCTCTGCTCAGCAATGTTGCAATCAAATCAGAAACCAACAGGGAGCAAGAAAGGCTGAGCAGGAAAGGCAGTGTTCGTGCTGACACGAGCCTGCACTCAGTTGTACGTGAGCAATCCTTGTCCCCGGGCAGCGCTGGGGGCTTGGGGCAGGTAAGGAGCACGTCCCAGCTGCAAAGCCCCTGGCTGGGTCTGGCTGCTCCCCGCAGCGATGGAGCGGTGCGTGGGTCATGTGCGAGTGGAGATGTGCAGATCGCACGGCAGCATTCGTGATACGGCAGAAAAAGCCCCAAGATCTTTTAAAACTCTATAAATGCCAATCGTCTGGAACTGCAGATATCTGAAAGTTCCTGTGCTTGTTTTAATGCCTTCTTTTGAGACTCCTGGAGGGAAAATATTTCATTATTTGCATACGGTAAATCTTTAGCATCTGGCTTTTTCCTCAAGGCAAATATTTCCCAAGCATTTCTATCCTGACTGACAGTTTTACTGTCAATATAGTGACCGAGTAATTTCTTAGTTATTGCTTAGAAAGCCTCTTTCTGAAAGCCCTCCCGTCTCCTGGTTATGGATTTTTCTATGCAAAAACACACGCCTCCCCATACACTCCCCCGTATGAATTTCCCACACTTCCTACGTTAGTATTCATACTAATCCTTATCAACTTCCCCTTTCTTCCATTTTTCATATTTTTTACAGCTGATTTACCTTCCTGTGTAAGCAAGGTGTCTGTGTCTGTCTGTCAGCTCCCACATAAGCTCCCAGATTTCTGGTTATTTTCTACCAAGTCTGACAGAGATGGAACAATCATGGGGATGTCAAGAGCCTCGAGGTTTGATGAGAACAGTCCGGTCTCTGGATAAGTGATGGGCAGGAGCGAAGGGTCTGGAGGGGCAGCTCAACCCTCCGCTCAGCATCGGGAGCCACGCGGGACGCAGAGCAGGGCAGGACAGACATCGATGCTCCCGTCGCACAGGACTGACGTGCTACATGCGTGGTCTTGAGTGTGGGTCTTGGGAAGATGCAGAACCTTGAGCCACAAACCATTTTATAATAATTCACCCCATTTATTAAAATTTCTGGGTTTGGTTTCGGTTTTGTTTTCCTGAAAGAATATCTTATGTGGGGACAGATCTCCAGTTATTCCAAATTAGCAAAAATTCAGTGGTGCAAAGGGAGCAGTGCTGACTCTTGGCAGTAGGAAAGGCGAGTAAAAATTAAAGGATCGATCATGTTTATGTAGCTGGCACTGAAGAGGTCAGAGAAACTTGAACAGTAAATCCTGCATTTAGTCCAACACAATACATTTTTCTCAGCTTATACCTGGGAAAATGTTTGATATTTTCTGAAAACTTTGAGATATGAGATATAGAAACATGCACTCAGTGGGGAGTTGGACATGGCAGAGTCCTAGCAGAAAACATGCATCTCATCACCGTGTAGGTCCAACCAAACCCATCGATAAAGCTCTGATGGTAATGGTGTAACAGCGGATTGCATCAGCCCGAATTCTGGTCTATGGTTCCCCACTAATTTCTCTTTTCTCATTAGTGTTGCAATTTAGTCTGAGGAAACATCTAGCAGGAAATCTGATCAGCAGTGATGTTGGGCTGAGTCTAAAAAAGGTAGGAAAATGGGTTATATCACATGCGTACACTCTGCTGCTTTGGTCCAGACCATTTCTCCGTGCTTTCCTTTCGAAGGAATAGCATCCCTGTCACCGCACTTGCCTGAAGAGTACCTGGGACACCTTTTCTCGAATTACTTTGTTTTTCATAGTGTAGACAATGGGGTTTAGCATGGGTGGCAGGACAACATAGAGATTGGCCAACAGGATGTGAACATGGTGGGGGACGTTGTGGCCAAACCGATGAGTGAAAAATGAGAAAAATGCTGGTGTGTAGAACATCAGTATAACACAGGCATGAGAGCTGCAGGTGCCAACTGCCTTGAGCTGGGCACCCTTGGATGAGAGCCTGAAGACAGCCCGGAGAATGAGGACATACGATACCCCGATGAGCACAATGTCCACGCCTGGGGACAGGAGGGTGGTGGCAAAGCCGTACCAGATGTTAACAGAGATGTCGGCACAGGCCAGCCGGGCGAGGCCCATGTGCTCACAGTAGGAGTGCGGCATGACGCTGTGTCCGCAGTACGGCAACCTCTGAAGGAGGAATATTGTTGGGAACATCACACAGAAGCTCCTGGCGATTGCAGCCAGCCCTATCTTGGCTACCACCAGGTGTGTGAACACTGTGGCATATCGCAGGGGGTTGCAGATGGCCACGTACCGGTCAAACGCCATGGCCAGCAGAATGGTTGACTCTGCAATGAAGCTCACATGTATGAAGAACATCTGGGTAAGGCAGGCGTGGAAAGAGATCTCCTTGGAAAGGGACCAGAGTATGCTCAGGGCTTTGGGCACTGTGGAGGAGGATAATACGAGATCTGCCACCGCTAACATGGCCAGGAAGAGGTACATTGGCTCGTGGAGGCTTCGCTCCGTCACAATGACAAACAAGAGGATGAAGTTGCCAAGGAGCGCCGCGATGTACATCAGGCAGAATGGGATGGAGAGCCAGGTGTGCAGGTGCTCCAGGCCTGCCATGCCCAGCAGATGGAAGGAGGCAGGCCATAAGCTGGTGTGATTGATAGCTGCCATGGTGGGGTGAAAGCTGAATTAGTTTGGGCTCCTTTCCCTGTAAGTGAAAATAGGGGAAGAGGTAGGGAGCACAGTCCATAATACAGAAAAACCCACCTGAGTTTCCCTGGAGCGCTTTATTTCTCTAGATCCCAAAGTGTTTTAAAAAAATCACTCCCCCACACACTGGGGAAGCGTGCTTGAGATACTGACTCCAAATCAAGTAATAAAATAAATCTAAAAGTGTATTTTGTAGACTCAGATATTGAAATCCAGAAAAGGGATTTACCAAAGTTCACAAGCTGGTGCAAAAGCTTGGCAAAGGATCCAGGGATCCAGCCCCTCCAGCTCCAATTGCTGTTATTCACTGTGCTTTTGTTCTGTAGCACCCAAAAGCATCTGAGGCAGGTGACAAGTTGGGACTGACTGACACTGATTTTATTCAACGTGCTGTTTCTTTCGGTAGCCGCCTCACCTCTCTCACTCATTCACATCACATTTTGCATGACGGCAGACTGCCATCCCGGCAAGGCAGGGGAGGCTCGCCCAGCATCCAGGGCAACAAGGCTGTTTACTGACGGCTGCATCACGCCGATACAAAAGGATGATCCATGAACCTGTGCGGAACAAAGCAGAGTGGAAGATCAGCACCCTGCAGAGCACCTGATCTCCGGGAACAACAGTGTGCTGGGCAGGCGGAACAGCCGCTGAATTTTAATGCAAATTCAGGAGCAAAGGTGTAAGGCAGAGCAAGGCTGTTGATAGGAAAGCTGTGTGATCCTGGCACAGAGTTTGCAGAGAGGAGCTCAGGATCCTCAGTGTTCTCTAGTGCCAGAGCACAAGGGTTGCCCCACTGCGTAGGGTGTGTGTGTGTGTGGGGGGGGCATTTGCACTGCAGCTGGGTGAAATACAACCCCGCAGTGCTGCCCGAGTGTCATCTGCCCCACACTGTGTCATGTCTTCCTCTTCTGGTCTCTGCTGGCCACATCTGCCACCAGATGTGCACTGAACAAGCCCAAATCCTCCAGTGACCTGACGTGCACAGGGTTTGTGCGTGCAGAGCCCTCTCTGTGCACACCAGGGACTGCTGCAGCTTTTCTCCTTGGTGCTACCTTGGCACTTTTGTCTGTGCTTCCCGTTCGTCTGCAAGTTGCTCAGCCCTGCCGAGAGGGTGATTTGCAGTATTTGCAGAGAAATAATGAAGCCACCCGTGAGAGCAGCATCAGCCAAACTAGTCAAAATGTGAAGAAGAGCCATGAACCCTTCACAGATGATGGGTGGTCAGGGCTAGGTCTCCCACCGCTCTGACTAGCAATAACCTGGTGATGATAGCAGAAGGCTTGCTGATAGGCTTTTGCTTCTTTGAATCCACATCCTGGTCCCCTTATTGGGAATTATACATGAAAGACAACATGAGGTCATCAGGCAAGCCATCAGCTTTTTAGAGCCAGGCTGTGATCTCCTGCATGAAATGATTCAGGTGGAGCCTGGGGAAGTCTCCTGCAGGTAGCTGCTGCTGGTAGCACACCCTTCAGGTCAGAGAGGGACCCTGGAGCCAAAGTAGCAGCATTTAGATGACAAACCCTTCCTGGAAAATGGTGTTTCTCATCTCGGAGCCTGAAGCTGCAGACTGGAGTGGTCCAGGAGAGTTTCTCTCAACTGCGGAATTTTACCTTCTAGTTCAAATCAGGCACCTCAGCCACAGAAACCTGCCAAATGACAGCTACTGCACACAACTCACCTGCTCCTGTGACAGCCAGGAGTGAGGATATCTGCCTCTGAACCTGAGGGGACACCTGCAGAGAGAGGCAGGAGGGCGGCAATATTTGTACACTCCCCCTGAGTCCCCATGGGGCTGACGTGCAGCCAGGAGCAGCAGAGCTCTGGTCTGTGCTGCTTGGACAAACATCGTGGAAAGTATAGAAAATTAACGAGGTTTTGAGTGGAACTCCTTTAATGTGAGCTGCCTGGTGAGACATTACCTTCCATTGCCTCCGCAGATTATGGCGTGGGACAGAGCACACAAAGCCGTCGGAGCGCTGTATCATCTCCTTCACAGCGGGATCGGGATGAGGTGGGATGGCTGATGACACACGGATGAGGGATGCTGACCTCCTCCAGCCAACCCTACCGAGATGACACAGGATCTGCTGCGATCACTGCCTCTAGCCTTGCTCTGCCTGCCTCAGCGGGTGCTCAAAGGCTGCTGCTTCAGGCACCAGGGTGATTAATACAGTAAATGCATCTGCTCTCTGCGGCAGGCTTGCGTTGCCATTCCTGGTCTGAATGCTCAGCCTCGGCTTGTACTCTGTGAGGATTCTCTTTGGGGGCATAAAAAGAAAATCCAATAGTAACAAAGAGTGTGAATGGTCAACCAGTGGGTGAGCAGAAAGAGGTTGTGTGGGAATGGAAACTAATAAAGGTATGGAGAAAGTCAAACTTGGGTACCTTAAATTAAGCACTAAATCTAGATTTAGTTGCTGAAATAAAGCCAGACAGGTTGACTTTAGCCAGATATTTTTATTTTCCAGCCAGATATTTTATTTTCCCTTTATTCTTCCTTTCTTTCTTTTTCCTTTTCTTTATGAGGAAAATGGTGACATGATATCTTGGGAATCAACATTTCAAGATTAGATTTTCAAGCCCTCAGAATTGGGATATTTGCAAAACGTCGTTGTCACCAGCTGTTGGCACGTGCATGCCTTATGGCTGTCCAGCCCCAGCACATATTGTAGCACGTAACCCCTGGCTCAGGTTGACTCTAGTGTAAGTATTCAAGGTTTTAATTAAATACAGTCTTCAAGCCTCAGGGACCCACTTGACATATCTTTGGCATAGGCGGACTAACTTGCATTCTAATGCCTAAAAATCAATTTTATACTGGTAAAGTTGGTATTATCCATGTCCCACACCTAACTTGGGTATCCCTCCCTCTGGGTTAGTCAGTGGCACATAGGTCTCACGGGGCCTCGGGGCGGGGGGGGGCTGGTGTCACCTCATTTCTCTCTCTGCATGCAGGGACCAGGACCTAGAGCAGTCCCAAGGGCAGCAGGTTTTGTCATTGCCCAGCAGCTTTCAGGGGTTCCTCTCTCCTGTCCCACGCTGGTGGCAAGCTACGGCTCCGGTCTGAAAAGCTGGCGTGGATATTAAGCTCCTCAGCTTTCGTGTTTTCAACCTAAAAGTCTCAAAATCAAAGCACAGCTACCTTTTGAATGCAGCAACCGTATTCAGGGGTGTGTGTGGTTTACTTCTAGACTATCTCCCTGCTTCAGACAAAGGAGTAAAATGAGAAAAGGAAGGAAAAAAAAAAGNTCCCACCCGCAGCACCCAGCAGAGGGAAGCAACGAGCCGCGCTCCACCCGCCCGCAGCGTCCCCAGGGTGCTCGGCCTGAGCGTGGCAGATCCCCCGGGATAAGGACGGGAGTTTGCAGGATCCTGGCTTCACACCTCCCCTGAGCTGCAGCCAGCGCTCTCGGCTGGTGGGATGGCGTCCGGCTCTGGCCGCACTGGCCATAGAATCACAGAATGGTTTGTGTTGGAAG